>JAVLUZ010000276.1:285869-505669 GCA_036768485.1 Mermis nigrescens
ATCTGGAATTATTTTCTTGATAGGAAAGTGTTAATGCCTATAAAATACAACGTCAAAATCTTTGTTCAATTTCTCGGAGATTAAGCTTATTTCGTTTTGTTTTTGAAACATTGGTTAGACGATGAATCATTTTACCTATTATCGATAGCTTTAGTGTAACTACTTTACTTGTCACTTGTGGCTCGCAGATTTAGCCTTCATCAACGGCCTGCTATTTTTATATTTGTCGATCCTGTTGTCCCAAAAACCACTGCAAAGGGACTTGACAGAATTCAAAGAGTTTCAAAATAAATGCATAAATAGAATTGATTTGTCACTGAAGAGTTCGATTTGTAAAAACGCGGATTCGCCGTGCGATTTCGGATAAACACGTTATAAATGATATTCTAAAATACAAGACAGAGGCGTAGCCATAATTTAGGTTGGCGGGGCACACACAAAATTTTTTAAAGACTGCTTTTGCATTGATGCTCTGATATGAATATGTAACGCGTTATGTATGGTAAGACGGTTTTTCGACCTTTAGTAGTGTAGCCTAGCTAATTTATGGGTTTCCAACGATCAAAAATACAAAAGCAGCGCGAAGCGCAAAACTTTGATATTTTTACTGTTTTCAAGTAGAACCTACGGCCCTTTTGTTGACAAATAGTCCAGGAATCATAAGTGAGATGGCGCAAAGCGCCAAAATTCAACCATTTTTACTCTTTAAAATATTTTCTAGCTTTGTGAACACTGACAGAACAGAAAATTATCAAATTTATACAAAAACGATTTTGACACGATGCCATGAGTTTCGGCATCTAAGAGGGAAGCAGTGCAAACAGGGGCGGATTTGGGGGGGACGGGGGGGCGGCGCCCCTGATCCCGAAATAGTGCACAAAATTAAGCATTTTTGAGCGATTTTTTAGCGATTTTCGGGTCAAGACGGCTAATTTTCTGCCCAAGTCAGGGTTCCGCCCCCACCCTTGGGAAACCGCCCCCCCCCCCCTTAGAAAATCCTAGATCTGCCACTGAGTGCAAATCACTAACAAAATTTTAGAAAAATTTCGGGGAGGGGCTCGCGCCCCTGTGCTCCCCTCCACCCCGCTTGGCTCCGCCCCTGATACAAGATGACAAGGAGCAATTATCCTCATTTGCAATTCGTCAGACTTCTGACAGATTCTACCGTAAGATACACATAGACAAAAAGCGCCAAAATTAAAATGTATCTGACTAAACATTTAATATTGTGAAATTCGAATCAAAGATGGCGACTATTTTGTGCGATATCGTAAATAATCCCATGGCCAAAAGTTATCGGAGTCACCTACATCAACAGGACCTTTTCAGGAAAGTGAGGAATTTTGCCATGGATATATGAATATCTTCTTGTAGAGAGAAGCCACTGTTTTTTTGTGACAATCTCTTATCCTTCCGCAAAAATGCTCAACTTGCAATGTCAAATCAGCACCCCATCTGAATTTTAGACATGCGCACAAGAAAAAGGTTAGTTTGACGTAAATTTATTCATTTCTTTGCAAACTAAAAACAGCAATTGGCTAGCAAGCCTATTTAAATAAATTGTCCTTATTTTAGAATGTTGAGATTGGGGATCATACTTCTGTAAAAATTATTTTATTGCTAATTTTGCTAAAAGTTTGCAACATGATTTCATTCACAAAGTCGTTGCTACATTTTTTAAAGTTCTGATCCTACGGTAATTTTGTTCATTATATAACTTCACAGGCGGTAAGCTGACAAATTACGGTAAGTTTATTGAGTTCATTGTAATTACAGTAAGCTGACTGTCGATTAAGATTGTATAAGCTAATTTAGAGCAGACATCTGTTTGCTTTCTCTAATTTATAAATGGCATCAGCAAGAATAGGAGCCCAAAGTTTCTGTCGTATTTAATTGCTTGAAATTTTCGCATAGGAAAATTGGTTTGTCTCTAGTGCTCTCAATATTGTCTTTACTAATAAAACTCAAGCACTTTTTAACGCTGTCATAAAAACTCGGCTTTTTTATTAATAATACTATAAAAATATGGAAAACTGTTACTTCAGTAATCTATTATATTTAATAGGAAGCTGCGCATGCTCGTGCATAAAAAATGCTTAATTAGAAAGAGATTGCTCTAGGATGATCGTATTTAAAGTTTTTTGTGAGGATTTTTACCTCTGGTCAATGTACCAAAAGCGGAGTTCGAATTAATTTCATGATACGAACTTAAAGAACAAATAGACCTCACTTGAAAAAAGTTTCCCTTGCACCATACTTTTTTCAGAAATTAAATTCTTCAAAGCTGTCAATTTTTTTTTGTTTTGCCCATCTAGCAACAATGGATATAAAAAAATTTGCACTCAAAATACAAGTATAAAAACGAAACTAACATAATTCCACAAAAGCGACAACTTCGGCTGCACATTAGAGCAAATCATAAATCAGACGTCACATTCATAATTTTCTATCATATTAATTTCTATTGTAACCAATCATCCGCACTTTTATTATTGTTTATATAAATTAACAAAAATGAATCATAATGACAAGCAGTACAATGATTTTTTCGCTTAAACAAATGACTGATAAGAAGAATTTGCATCGTCCGTGTTTTAAACAGGCCGACATCAGTGATTCGTTTCACGTAGTTGATCAGGATAACCGCATCAGTTATCTTTAAACAGATCGAACATTCAAGAAATGACGTCATCAACGAAATGAACTTTGCTAGCGGACAATCTTGTCTCAGAAAGGCTTATATAAAAACATCATAAAATTTTGCATCATTAAACATCATGCGCTTTATAGGCGTTCTCGCATCTCGCCAGTGACTACGCATTTTCTGAAACGCAGTAGCCATGCAATTTTAGACAATATGCATTGTTGCGTTTGAGAACCAGACGATTGTTTTGTCAGCCTTAGTGTTTTTTGTGTTTGCAAACTGTGTAGGCTGGACACAAAAGTGATTCATTTTCACATACATATTTGCATGAGCAGCTTCTTCATTTCAGCGTGCATATCAGATTAATAATTCAGGTGATGATTAATTCATTTCAAACGAACGTTTGCTCGCTCATTTTTCCTCTAAAAAACTTCTATTCAAGACGCTTCGTGCATTATTTTCTCGTTTATCTGGAAATTTGAGATAGTTGTGATTTCTCAATGAGTCAATAAAGAGAATGAAAACATAAAACAAGAAAGATAGATTAAGCATGTCTAAAAGTCTACTTTCCATTTTTTGTCGAGTCAGATCCAGTTTCAAGTATCCAGGCAGAAGCCAATTGAAACTGAAAGCAGTGAGTTTCGGTCACAACCATACCTGGGCGTGGGGGGATTTGGGGGTATGCACCCCGAAGCCAAAATACCCAGAAATCAAAATGCCCCCAGAATTCAGTTTTCGAGAATTTTTTCGTTTTTTTTTCGCAATTTTTTGATGCCAATTGAAAGTGCTCGATGAGAAACGTCGAAAAATGATGTTTTTTAAAGCATACCTTCATTTTTTAAGGCCATTTTTTGACCTTTGAAAAATCTTGCATCCCCAGAATTTTCTTGCTGCCCGTATGGTCACAACACAATCAAACCTCACCATCCAAGCTCTTAGTGATTATTCCATTTGCGCTGCTTCTTAGAAAACTAAATTTGTAAAACCTTCCGAATGTCAGGCACGTAGCTAACTAGCCTTCTAAATTTGAGGCAACTAAAATTTTAAGTCAGGTATCACCGACTAGATAGGCAAAAATAATGGTATTTTAACATTTCTTAGCAAGCTCTAAAGGTGGAAAAATACTATTTAATTTTTAGCAAATTGAACTTGATTTTAATCATGAGCAAAAAAATAAGTTGTATAAATAAAATGGCTTCATAAGTTATTTTCTAAACAATATGTCCAAGGTTTTGTATTTTAATCTATTTTGCACTTAAGTGGTAGGTACATCGCGAAGAAAAACAATACGGAAAATAATTCTGCGCATAACGTCGAAAGTTTTTACATATTGACATTTCTTCTTTCAAATCTAGTTTGTTCAGAACACATAAGTTATACAAAAACAATAAATCCGGGGCTAAGCGCCCAAAAATTTTCGAATTATTAGCTCAAAGAGTGCTAAAATCTATTTGGCGGACTTTCAAATGCGCTTCAATTTCACCTTTATCCCATAAACGGACTTGCTAAAATTACTTGTACTTCAAAAATTTTGAGGACTAGTCCCCCTTTCCTTCACAGATACGTGCCTGCCGAATATTCAGGTGCATTACAGTAAATTTGAGCATTTTACTGCTGCAGTGGGCGAGTTATAGCCAATGAGATATTTTTCGTTTCAAATTTCTTGTAAATTTCGCAAGATTTAGCGACTTGCTCTCCCAGTATTTTCTAATCAGTTTTCTCGTTTATAGGCCTTTTATTAGGACTGCTTTATTCCGACAACACATATGTACACTTGTATGATCGTATGCTTGCACCCAATTCCTACCTACCCTTCATGTGACTATTCTAAATCTTTTAATGTGCAAAGCAAACTACAGAATTCTGTTAATCCGTAATTTTAAATTGTTGTTCCCTTGTTCACGAAATGCGAAATCAAGACCAGCTACTTTCTGATGATTATGCAAGAAAAAGAGAAATCGTTGATTTATAATCAAGAAGCGTAATTTTTGGCATCTGTGTCCATGCATTTCTTGTAATACGAGTAAGTATACATAATGTAAATATTCTAATGCAATTGAAAAGTTCTTTTCACTTGCAGCTTTATAGGAAGATACAATGAGAACAATTTAACAATTTTTTCAATATTTTTCGAATAATTTGTTTTGAAATAAACACATGTTTTTTGCCATTTAAGTATAAAGTCGGCGGCCTGCGAAGCGGTGCCGATAGTTCAAAATAATCATACCTAAGTTGCGCTTTTCTGGACGAGTATAGTCAATAGATTTAACATTTATTAAGCATTTTAGTTATATGCGTTACTCGATCATTTATTTTTATGTTTTTAGGAATGTACAATACAGCGTCTTGCTCCAATTTCGCAAGAGCTATCAGAACCCATTTCTGATCTTAAGAAAAACAGTATTTACAAGCGAGATACAAAGTAATGGAAAATTTTCTTAGGAAGATAAATTGATGCCAAAACTGCATGAAACTGAAATTTTCGTGTGAAATGCAAGAAATTGACCTAAAATTATGAATTAAGGTATTTTACGCCATTTTGGCATTTGTACAAATCGTTACTTCAGGTTGGTCCAGGCCGACCATTCTCCCAGAATTCGATAGCTATATAACTATCGAATTCTGGGAAGTCTGAATGGAGTAAATCGGCCAAAAGCATGCCAAAAATTCAATTCTGGCGGGGCTAGGGTTATATGCAGGACTCGGGAGGCATTTTGGGTTCTCGGGATTTTTATGAAAATTTACGACGTGGCTTCACGCCTGGGTGGCGGTGTTGCTAAAATGGATATGGTTCGAACCCTGCTACACATTTTTGATATCTTAAGCACATAATTTATTGCTATTTAATTCCACCCATGGAACTCTTTTGTTGAGCAAAGAACGAAGGCGGATTTCGGACCGAAAGAGAAGTACTTATCAGGGTGTGGTTTTTAACTCCACCTTATTTTTAGACTATGCACGTACATATCGGCATATTGTTCTGGAGCCATATTAGATATGGGGTCCATTCAAGTCTCTCGGCTTTTCAAATGATCATTGTGTATACTCTTTTGTACGCCTTAAGTAGGTACATGGGCAGCTGCCATATTTTGGGAAGTCTGGGTGATGTAAAACTGGCAAAAATCCCAAAAATACATGCCGAAGATTCAATCTGATGGTCTACCGGATTCTGGGGGGTACAAACCATACATGCACAGCATGGGAATTCTGGAGGGGTTAAAATTATAAAGTGCTGTTTTGGGCCGGAAAATAATAGGTACGCGTCAAAAATGTCATATTTCAGCGTTTCTGACGATGCTCTATCTTTCTAGAGCATGAAAACAATAAAAAATTTCGAAAAACATGAGTATAATGGCGCGAAGCGCCGAAAAATAGGCACTTTTGAGCAGATAACTAAAAGCGCTTAAAAAAAGTATCTTTTCTACAAATTTTTAGAAAACTTCCAAGACATTGCCAATTCTGGGGGGGGTTGAAAAATTTTAGGGGGGTGAAAATTTTTTGGGGGATGAAACCCCAAGATTATACGTGGTATAAACCCTCCAAACTCCCCCACACTCATGTGTGATCTGAACAACAGCACTTAATTCCGAGAAACATTGAGAACAAGTCTGTGTACTTAAACGTAACGCGATGAAGCGCATGCGTGTATGTTCGTGCACATAGGTACTTATTAGTAGCTAGGTACATATGTATGTAGTATGTAGAGCGATCAATTAGCATATGCATATTTTATTCCAAAAATGCTACTTTACACCATACAAATCCAATAATTCTTGCACAAAGCGAAAATAAGGGAAGCCTACAATATTATAGTAATCGCCATCGATTCGTTCTATTAAAGCCGCTCCTAGACCCTGAATTCCGTAAGCACCGGCTTTGTCCCTACAAAAAACCGAATTCAGCAACATTTTCAGTTTATCTCTAAAATGATTTCCATTTACAAAGGCTCATTGCTTCGAACGTATGCATCGATCAAAGAAGACGGAATGTCACCGAATTTAATGCGTGTAACTTCATGAAATTCTCGAACGACGGGATCTAAACATTAATGACATTTCTGGCACGAGGAAAAACAAATTTATAGATAATTTCAAATAAATTTAATTTCTCATATTTTTGGTTCACGGATCATAGTGGGATATCCTGGTATTGCGGGACGGAATAAATGTACAATGCAGATTCAAAAACACGATAACACTTTTTGTTCAAATCTACGGGCCCCAAAATTCGACTAACGTGAAAAGCGAATAATAAAGTACAAATTGAGAACTTTAAACCAAATCTAGTTCAAAGTGTTCAGGAGCAAGCAGGAAAAATAGTATTTGCGAAACAGATCAAGCTCCTTACAGCTAAATCAATGAACTGGATAAAATTTTGTGAATTCCTATTATATGCAGATTCGCTACATAACTACGTCGATAGACATAAAAATGGTTCCGAAACAAACCAAGCAGCTGATAGAAAACAAACGGGTCTGCTGATGTAAATTTTTGCGATTTCTTCATGACAACATAACCAGCATGATCAATACTTTGCGATACTTCTTTAAAATCTGCATTTAATCTAGTCACTCCGTAAAGAAATTATGTGGTCCGAAATGTATTCCGTTTTTGGGCCTATCGAGTGCAAAGAAATTTTATCCAAAAAAAGTAATTAGCTTGGAGTGACTGAAACGAAGCTGAATGAAGCTTATATATTCTCGTCAATGTTACAGAATATACAAACGCTACTCGGGCGATTTGTTGCAAGATAGAAAACATAGAGAATTTCCGTTGATTGAATTTAAAAGTAACGCGACAAATTCCAAATTACCGCTTGAACAAATAATAATGCAGCACATATATGCCAGGGCTTGAGTTGAGATTATACATGTAACAACCCAAGATTTTGGGTGTGGTCCTTCCGGCTATTTTTACGGGGGAGGGGGTTATTGACCTTCAAAGTTTGGCCAAAAAACACCTAAAAATGGAAAAACGCAAATTTTTTCCAAAAATGGGGAAGAGTCGAAAAATTCTCCGACTTTGAGGGGACGTCTTACTTTGGGTGGGGGATCCCTCACATTCCTGTTACATGTATAGTTGAGATCATACATGTACGTGGGGCTTGTTTTGACTCCAGAATTCAAAATAACCCCGCACACCACAGAATTAAATTTCTGACTTTTTGTGGTTTACGATCTACCGGATCCCCAAAAATCGGCTTGCTGCCCAAGTATGGTTCAGACGAGCCTATTATACAATTTATAATTCTAGAAAACCAGGTACTGACGGGTGAATTTGAGAAAAAACAAGGTGCTATGCAAATAAAAATTGAAGTACTCACTCACATATACTCTAAATACTTAACTTAGCTACCCAGATATTCAGAGTTATCGTGCATAAGTCGACATTGAAAAGACTAACTCAGAAACAACGAAAGTTAGTTACTATATCGTTGCCCAATGCTGTGCAGATGCAAAAACCAGTGACGCTCAGATCAATTATAATTATAACTAGCAAAGAAAAATGCTCCGATGGAACAAAAAAGATGAATATACTTGGAATTGTGGATTATTATGGATGTAAAAGGAGGGGACTAGGAAAAATCTACCTAAAGTCGGAAAATCTGCTAAAAATCACACTTTCTCTAAGCAACGCAAAAAATCGATGTATATTCTGCGGCCAACAGATTAAAATAAATATTCAACCATAACAATGATTGAAATAGCAGCACGTTAGCTATGCAGTAGCTATGGGAAATGATATTAAGTAAACTAACAGTCTTCCAAGCCAATTGAATGAAATAGCAAACATCGAAGACAATTGAAGACATGGTTGGTTTAAAACAGTAGGAAACGCGTAAGTTGACTTGAAACAGACTTAATGTAGATACACTAGCATGCCCGAAACGATTGTGTGCACTAATCAATCGGCTCCTGCTTTGCTTGCTCTAATGCTCATAAAATAAAACAACTTTAAATACAATACCTCTTAGTTTTCTATCAATCAGGTGCCAGCAATTTAAAAAAGTAACCTTGATAGATTTCGTTTATACACTCTTATCTGAAACTTCGAACATTATTTAAAAAAGACACTTTTTTAGAGGCCGCAGAATATACATCGATTTTTTGCGTTGCTTAGAGAAAGTGTGATTTTTAGCAGATTTTCCGACTTTAGGTAGATTTTCCTAGTCCCCTCCTTTTACATCCATAATAATCCACAATTCCAAGTATATTCATCTGTTTTGTTCCATCGGAGCATTTTTCTTTGCTAGTACACTACTTTTAATTAGCGTGATTTCAGTACATCAGTCAGTAAACACAATCAGTAACATGCCACAATAATGACAACAGTCAAGAACGCGGAAAACAATATTGTTCTTAACATCAGCATTATCCTTTTTAAACAAGACAACCTTATTGACACCATCCATTTTCAAATTAAAATTGCATTAAGTTATTTCTTCTTAATGTGCAGTTCACTTATAATCAAGCACAAATATTTAACCATTGAATTCACATTGCAAATCCTCACTCAATCAATACACAAGCACAATGTGTTGTGACTTTTGAAATTGAAAACACCCAATTTCAATTTTCGAAATTGGAAACATTGAATCAATTTCAAATTGAAAATTGGGTGTTTGAATTTGCGATAAAGAAAATAATCAAAAGATAGTCACTTGGTTTATTTAAGCCGAGTAATAAAATAACGACCGTCCACCAATTCCAAACTAAACGCGACTAATCTGATCACTATGAAAAAGTTTTGAAAAATGAGCTTGCTAAGCGAGAGTTGTAAACCAAGAGAAACTTAAAGTTAAAACCTACCATTAAATTATTAAGAGAATTATAAAAGATTTTAAACTTTAAGAAAATGGAAAAGGCGGGATGTTGGTAAATTAGAAGGCAAAGTTTTTCGGCAAAAATTCAAAAACTTCACGCAAATGTCAAATGTAAGGAACACTAACGCTTTGATTTGGTAGTAAAATAAATTTGTAGTATAGACTACATATTAACAACAAATGAATAGTGCAAACTTTACACAACTACTAGGTGTAGAGAATACTAACAGTTTACGGCTTATTAATGTACATGATTACAATAAAGCTGCATATCTTTGTCGACTTCTGTGCACAGTAGTGTGGTTGCTGGTTCATTTTAAACCACTTTTGCAGGCAATTTACATCAATTAAACGATAGCCCTCCATGTACAAGATTTTGTGAAACATATTATAAACACGGCTTAGAAGGATTTAACTTTAATGCAACCCATTTAAGACAAAATTACATCTCTTCAATGATCTAAGGACACTTGAACATAATTTTTAAATCACTTTAGATTACTTTTGAGGGTGAACAAACTCACTTAATTGATGTCTCACATATGAATCCTTGAAAATTTCTTGACTTCAGTTACAAAGTCTCTGCAAGTCTATCGAATTAAGGTTAACACGTAATGTAAACTTTACACAAACACATAGCGTAAAGAATATTTTAGTCGGATTCGTAATTTTGATATTGCTCCGATATTTCTTTCAACATTTATGGAAAAATGAGTCTCCATAATGTTTTAAAGACAATAAACATTAGGTTTAAACCACTTTGCAATACTGCTGAGTGTAAGCAAGCGCGCCCAACTGACGTATATATTTCATTCCCTGTAAATTTTTATATCTCAGGAAAAAATTTCGGTTTTTGCAATGCCCTAGAACAAAGGCTAACATGCAGTGTAAAAAATTACTCGGATATTATGATCAACATTCATGAAAAAATTATGTCTCTACAATGGTCTGAGGACATATAAACAATGAGTGTAAACTACTTTACATCACTGTTGGATGTAAACAAACGCGCCTACGTGACGTCTCACATTTGATCCTTTGAAAACTTCTAGACTCCAGGAAAAAATTAGGTTTCTGGAATGCTCAAAAACGAAGATAAATACATATGTAGTGTAAACTTCATGTAAACACCTAGTGTAAAGAAGATTTTAGTCAGATTCGTAATTTTGATATTGTTCCGATATTACGATTAATATTTATGAAAAAATTAAGTCTACATAATGTTCTATGGGCAAACTAACAAATGGTGTAAACTACTTTACAACACCGTAGAGTGTAAACATAGGCGCCAGACTGGCATATCAAATTTGGTTCCTGGTCCATTTCTAGACTTGATAAGCATGTCCCTGACTCGTAACCGGAGAAGCAGGCAGAAAAAACAAGACAGAAACGCATTTTAAACTCCAAATTTTTGACTTTACACTCGCTAAATATTAATGTATAGACAATTTGCTTTGACATGCACCCGATATAAAGCACTTTATTTTTATTCTATTAGACTTATCCCGACTTCTGGACGGAGAAAGTGGCGAACAAAAAACGCAACAAAAACGTATTTTCCATCATTTAGAACACTGTAAACTTTAAAATTCCGTACCGAACTCCCCATTGAGTTTAAAGAAATTCGGTTTGGTACAATTTGTAGCTTTTAAATCGTAGTACATTCCTGTGTGCCAAAATTCTGTTGCAAAAATTATTTGGTATGATTTATCAATCAAACTTCGGAAAAAACGTGTTTTTTCGCCCATTTTTTACCTCTGATTTCGAACTTTACACCCCCATAAATAACTCAATATTGCGTTTTTTAAATGCGGTTTGCTGCGATGTTTAGCCCCTGTGAGGCACTTTATTAATGCTGTCTTCGATTCACACTGACTCATAAGCGGAAAAATTTGGCAGAGAAATCTTAGTTAAAATTCGTTTTTTTACACCATCCACTAGAGTGTAAACTTTAAACCCCAGGATCTAACTCACCATAGAGCATAGAAGACTTTGCTTATATGCAGAATGTAGCCCTTGATCCGCTCTACATTTCTGTCAGAAAACATTTTAAAAACCTCATAACCGGAGTTAGTATCGGACATAGGAAGGTTGAAAACTCGACCAAAAAGTGCTTTTTCACCCCCAGATTTTCGCACTCTTTACACAGCCGTTCGATAACTAATGCGAATTTCAAAAAACAAAAAAAGTGCCATCTGTAGAATTCATCCCTCTATTATCCTATCCTGTTCAATCCTTCGAGTCATCAATACTCAGTTGTCCACATGCCGCAGTAAAAGGTCCCAAAATTTGTCCTATGTTATAACGTTACACAAAAACTTTACACCTTCTTTACACAGTCAATTTTGAGTTTCAAGAAAAACAAAGAACACGGGCAGCGAATTTTTTAATATCTTTCTTTTAAAAAAACCGCACCTTCCAGAAGTGTCCCGTTATAGCTGTAGGGGGTGCACAGGTGTTGGGGGTACCCAAGTATATTATAGGTACGCGCTAACGCGCTACCTAAGATAGATTAAAATGGGAATAAAATTAAAAACTAGCATTACTAACGAGGTATTTCACCTGCGCTTGGAGTCTCACATTTCTTTAATAAAACTACGCCACTGTAGACTTCGTGTGTTCTGCCGTTTAGCCTGTTATCAATGGAACAGAAATTTGGACTAAGAATGGGAAAGTTAATATCCAATGTACACATAAGCGTACATAATAGTGTGTATTAAAGACGCTAGGATTATCATTTTATGGGAGAATATGATAAAACTATGAGTTACTCGAGTCAGCGTACGCACTAATTTGTACCTTTGATGTGAATTTTATTGTAAATATTTTTTGTTACCAAATTCGAGCATTACGTAGTAGTAAAGACAAAATATAGAAAATGGCAAATTGATAGTAACGTACAGGCAGATCATTTTCCGACGTTTCTTATCAAGCTCTTTTCCATCCAGGTGAAAAAAGTTCGAGGAAGCGAAAAAGTTTTCAAAAATAAATTTTGTGGGTCGGGCCGATTTTAGAGTAGCCTGAAAGCTTTTGGGGTACGACCTTCTCCAGTTAGTGTTATAAATATTCACGAATTTAATTACGGTAGGCAACTTGATACTGCTATTGATCCGCAACGGCTTTTCATAGCTTCGATATGGAAAATTTAAAAATCAAAAGCAATAAAAATATCTAAAACTGCAGCACAATACCTTTGAGGAATTGAATAAACAATTGTTTATAATATAATTTAGGTTTAGCTCAGATCAAAAATGTTTAAAATTACTATATTTTGTTCCAAAAAAGTCGCTGCACACGTTTAAGTTCATAAAAACATCGTACGAGACTTGAAATCTTTTTCTCGTACACACGGTTTTTTTTTGTACTCGGCAAAGATTTTTCCCGATGTACAAAGACTTTTCGGGACCGTCTTTGTACATGTACAAAGATTTTTGGGAAGACAAAAATTGCAAAAAAGGTCTGAAATTCGAGAAAAATTTTGCGCTTCGCGCCGAAATGAGTAATTGTGTGTTCTATATATCTTTATAATGGCAGAAATTGCATTTCAAAAGTAAAAATGTCAAATTTTTCGACGCTTCGCGCCGTTTTAAGACGATTCTTAGTGATTTTTGCCCTTAGAGACCCAGAAATTAGCTAAAACACTACGAAGAGTTGAAGAACTCTGTTTTTGCCACACTAAAATCGCTGCTGTACCATATTATAGTACCTAAAATTTGTGTGTACAAAATGTACAAAGATTTTTAGGAAGACAAAAACTGTAAAAAGGTGTAAAATTCGAAATTTCTTTGCGCTTCGCGCCGAACTGATAAATTATTTGTCCTATATATCTTTAAAATGGCAGAATTTGCATTTAGAATGGAAAATGTCAACATTTTTTCGCGCTTCGCGCCGTTTTCAGATAACTTTTAGTAATTTTTGGCGTCAGAAACCCAGAAATTAGCTAAAATACACTACCAAAGATCGAAAACCCTGTTTTACCGCTCTGAAATCGCTACTGTACTATATTATAGTACACAAAAATTTGCATGTACAAAATGTACAAAGCACTTTGGGGACCATCTTTTGTACATGTACAAACGGACCTTGTACAAAAAAAAACACTGAGCGTACAACAGACTTGGCTTCAGGCCGTTGCTCGGCCGAAAAGCAAATTGTGAAAGTAAGATAACGCACGATAGATGGACAAATTGCATGTCTTCGACGTAAAATCTTCAAATTTTAATAGAATATTTTCCATAATTTTGGCTCAAGCGCGACCAAGAAATGAAACTTTTTGTAGCCTTTTGAAAGAGAATAAAAATTTTGTTTCGAAAGTTCGAATTTTATGATCTTAATGGATAGAGCATGCCGCAAAACATCCAAAAAGCGGTTTTCGCGAGCTACCCTGATAAATTTTCCGGAATATAGACCAATTTATGTTGGATCCGCCCCCTTGACCGAATCCTGTATACGGGACTGTACGGCTTAGTGAAAGAGAGAATGGAACAAACACCTAATAATTTGAAAAGCCAACCGGATACAAGCTAAATTGGCGCAAAAATTATGACCTATTTCGCGAGACATGAGCATAATGATCTTAGGGGGAGGTCAGCATGGGGTTTCACCCATGCATAGGCAGTAGCCAAATTCTGGGGGTCCGAGTCCGATGGGGCGAAATTGCCGAAAATAGCACTGAAGATTCAATTCTGGGGAATCTATTGATTTTGGGGGGTCTGCCGGATTCTCTGGGGGGGCTTCTAGATCCCCACTCCCATGTGCGGTTTACCCCACGAAAAATTTTCACCCCTTCACAAGCATTCACGATTTTTCAAAAGTTCCCAGAAATTTACCGAAAATTTGCAGAAAAAGCGCTATTCGCTCAAAAGTGTCCGATTTTCGGCGCTTCGCACCCTATACTCATGTTTTGACTATTTATTATTCAATTTGTTCGAATTTTTCTAATTTTTTGAATTTTTTTGTGTTTTTATGCTCCAGAAAAAAAAGAACATCGTCAGAAACGCCGAAAAACGCTGTTTTTGACATGTACCCTTTAAAATTTCACCCCCAGAATTGACATGAGCCATTGAAAATTTTCAGATTCATACAGATCGACCGAGTAAAAAAAGGTGTAAACTAAATGAACGATGATGATACTGTGAACAACTGTTGAAAGAATTGAAATGGTATAGAATTTCGATAACTGAGTTATCGAAAATCAAAAAATTCATAAGTACGAACCAAAAGTAATGAGAAGGCTAATTTTGAGTTACAATTTGAAAAACTTTTTAAGGTGTGAAGTAGAAAAAGTTCTACGTTAATCTTGCTAGCTAACGATTTGAAATTCTCATAAACGAGTGGGCGAATGATACTCAACTTACTTCAGCGTATGTATGAATGACAAACCAATGAAATCCATGAAATTTATGTACACTTAAATTAATCAAGGAAAAATTATTGTATAACGAAAATTTCACCTGCAGCTGTACCTGAAAACGATATTAGAGCTTCTGATCTAAGCTAGTTCGAAAAGACCATATGCAATCATTACGAATGTATACCATCAAAAAATAGAAGAAAATCATACATTTTTCGACCTTAAATCTAGAAAGTCGATAAGCCATGTTTTAGCGCCAAAAAAAGTGCAAAGCAGTAAGAAAGATTCAAAGAACGACTAGAAAGTAACTAGTTTTTAAATAAGCAGATTCCATTATGCTCATATTGTAAAACCATGGTCAAAAGTAGAGCCTTCAGAACGAACCAGCCTGTTCTAATCATATTTCAACAATTTTAATTAAACCGATTTTTTACGTTTTTCTCAAAGCATAATCCTCGGCTTCTTCAATTTCTTCTTCATTTCATCTTCATATTTCAACATAATACAGTTTTGCAACTGATTAACTTTCGCCGAAAATATTAACTAACTTCGCAAGCATCGAATAGGCTTCGTCTGAGTCTTTAGGTTTCTCTAATATTTGCCCCTCTAAGTAGACAACAGTATCAGATCCAATTACTAATTCGGGAATATTCTCACCTAAAAAATTCAAGCATAAACAAAAATTATTGAATACGAAGCAAGCGTAAATTTGAGATGCGCATAATCTTAAAGCGGTATCCATATCAAAAAGGAGGTTCTAACGATTCGCCTTTAAGTACAAAATGCAACTTAATGAGAAGATCAAACTCAGATTACTTTTTAGAGCACCTAGCGATGTAAATCGAAAATAAAACTGTAGGTTTATTAAACGAATTGCACAATAGGATCAAACTTTTATGAAAAATGTAGATCAGTCATTTAATCCTAAAATTCAGCTAATCTGGTGAGTTTACTGGGAAAATATTGATTTTTTCCATAGCCGTATACTAATTAGCAATCGTATGTCTCAATAGTAAATTCCAGCGCATGTATTGAAGTTTAAGAAAAGTTTTAGAGTACGGACAGCAGAGACGCCGGAAAATGTCATTTTTGACGTGTACACCAGCCGTGTTCTTGGGGGAGGGTTGGGGGTTTGACCACAGGTGGGCAATACTGCGCCATCCGCGCCACCGGGTGGCGCCAGAAGGCACTTTGGTACCTTCAGAACCCCAGCTGAGTGGCGCCAGAAAAAACAGTTTTTGATTAAGGGGTAGAATTTTTTGACCCAAAAATAAAAAAGTGAGAAAATGATACAATCAACCAACTAGCCAACCAACCAACTAAGTAGCCGGCCAACCAACCAGCCAACTAGAACATGCAACCAACCGGCCAAACAACCAACCAAGTAGCCAACCAACCGACCTACTAACTGGCCAACTAACCAGCCAACTAGCCAACCAATCAACCACCTACCCAACCAAACAACTAACCAACTGGCCAAACAAACAAACAACCAATCAACCAACTAGCCAACCGCTCAATCAACCAAATAGCCAACCAACCAACTGGCCAAACAACCAACCAACTAGCCAACCAACCAACCAACTAACAGGCTAACCAACCAACCAACCAACCAACTAGACAACCGGTCGAACAACCAACCAACTAGCCAACCAACCAACTAGCTGGCCAACCAGTCAACCAACTAGCCAACCAAACAACCAACTAGCCAACCAACCAACCAACCGGCCAAACAACCGACCAACTAGCCAACCAACCAACCAACCAACCTCAACAAAAGGGAACCCGGTACCCTCAGAACCAAAATCCATTGCCCAGGTATGGGTTTGACTCCCCCCATGAATGGCAACTAAGCCCCCCCACTAAATAGTTGTGTGTGACCCTTCCCCCAGAATTGTCGATTTTTCGTAAAAGTTGCAAAAAGTGTGCCCTTTCAAGCGTTTTTAGCTCATCTTTGGCTCAAAAATTCAAATGTTCGGCGCTTCGCGCCATATACTCATTTTGTGACTATGTTTTGTTCAATTTTACTCAATTTCAATTCTTTTAACGTTTCTATATTCTAGAAAGAAAGAGCATTGTCTGAAACGTCAAAAAACAGTGTTTTCGACAAGTAACCTTCGTTTTTTAGTCCAAAAAAGGCACTTTTCTGAAATCCCCAGAATTCCCGTGTCGAACATAAAAAAATACCGATAGAAATATTTTTTTTATGTTAGATAATCACAAGAATAATTACAAATAATTCAGTAAAATTTTATTCAATAACTTTTTGATACTCCATAATTTGTTATAAAAATTCATAATTGAGCATTTTCAGGTAACCGCGCGACACATGCCCATAGGTGGACAAAGGCCGGTCTTCCAGATGATACCGGCGGCCAGAAATTATGCTGGTTGCCGTTTCGAAACAGGGCTGTTTTGGAATATGTCACCTCATAACTTTTTTGAAACGTTCTGCAAGTCTGCATGCATCATTTGCGCTTGTTTTATCCGCCCCAATTTACTCACATTTAGTATCATCAGTCAATACACTAATTGTTTACAACTACAGTTTTTGAGTTTGCATTGTGTTCACTTCTGGAAAATTTGTCTAGGCCTTTTGTCATTCTCAGCTCAATTACGCAGATTTTTCAAGGACATGACAACTACCGCAACAAAATTGGCCTTATGGAAAATTTGTACCTTTTCCTTAGTCCACTAAGCAGCCTCTTTATAAATAAACAATGTAATATTTAAGTATCTGCCAAATAGTGTAAAATTTTGTCTTCTTATTCTTTAAAACATCAATAAATATTACATCTGGCACGAAGCGCCAAAGAATCTTGACCTTCTATCCTTTTCAGCTCAATATGATGGCTTTTCGAAGATACGAGTATAAACTCATTTTGCAGCCCAATCATCCTCAAACTTCGCTTGCTTTTTTCATGCGAAACAGGAAGAAAATATAATCTATGAATAGCGATAATTATTGAACAATTTATGAATACATAAAAACAGACGTATGAATAAATTAGTAAATTCCGTACCATTATTGAAGGATATGGTATCGTATTCTCAATTTCATATTTTGAGGCATTCAGAGTTGATAAGGAAAAGGTTAAATTCCGGTAGATTTTTGTCTCGGAACTTTTACAGCAGCTGTAAAAATTTAACCCAGTACAAAAATATATTCGACTAAACAGCCCGGTATCCAGGATCCAAAGTGGATCGCAAACTTTGAAGTCAGAGGATATCGAGAACCATTAGGAGATAGGCGAAAATAAACGCATTTTTGAGCATTTCTCAAAGAGCTCTAAACAATGGCGAAGGAAAATTTTTAAAATATTTTTTCTCTTTTAAACTCAATTTTGCAGCTTTATAAGACAAATAGTGCAGAAACGTGCATATTATAAGACTATGGCGCGGAAGTGCCGAAAATTTTTGACGTCCATATCCCCTTAAGCTGAATTTTGAAGCTTTCTGAATATAGACAGTGCTTGGAATAATATAGCGGCGCGAAGCGCCAGAATATTTCTATATTTTATTCTTTTAGGCTCAAATTTGCATGTTTCACGATATAAATAATCGAGTATCATGCCTGGCGTGTAGCGCCGAAAATTTGAGATTTCTACACTTTTACCTAAATTTTGCAACTTTCTAAACAGCAATGCAATAATTATAGTTTGCACGAAGCGCCGGAATTTTTCGATTTTTTTTCATGTTTAAGCACAATTGTGCAGCTTTCTGAATTTATGGAATTGAAATTATATTCGGCGCGAAGCACTGGAAATTTTCGATACATTTACTCTCTTATGCTCACTTTTGCAGGTTTCCGTATATAAGCAATGCAGCAATTATATCTGGCGCAAAGCGTCGGAAAATTTGTGCGTTTTTATGCTATTAAGCTCAATTTGACACCTTCGAAGGTAAGGAATGCAAGAAATATGTGCATTCCATGTTTGACTTCAGCCTTAAATGCCAAGCCCCAGTAGCGGGTCTTATGCCCTGACGCCAGCGCCGATTGACATACCTTTATTCAGTGATTTTTATACAAGATCCCTTCGTACAAATGCGAAGACAGTCCCCAAAGTTTTTCAATTTATAGGTTTCTAGAGATGAAAAATACGGAAGAGCTAAAATTTATTTTGATATTTTCATTTATTTCTAAGCAGATTTTGCGGCCTTTTTATTAACAAATAATTTAGAAAATTCGAAAAATTTTATTATTTCTACAGTCCTTAACACAATTTCGAGTTTTGTGAACTGATAAAACAAAAATTGCCAAATTTGTGCAAAACAATTTTGACATATTTATTATAAGTTCAGGTCAAGTTTAGTCATCGAATAAATAAACAGTGCAGACAACTTTTATAACAAAGGCCTGAATCTTTTTGGCTGATTCAAACTTTAAACTCAATGCTGGAGGTTTATACAGAGAAAACACAGTAATCGACGCGAGGGCATCGGAAAACATTGACGTTTTTGTATTCGCTCAATCAATGTTTACAGCTATAAATGCATACCGAACAGACAAAAATTCGGAAATTTCTTGAAATTTGACACTTCTACTGATTTTGTCGTACCAGAAATCTTTGTCTTTTACAAAGACGGTCCTAAAAAGTCCTAATAGATCGGAAAATCTTTGCCGAATACAAAACTAGGGCCTTTGCCCAAGATGTTCTTTGCAAATTGAACAAAAATTGCGCCAAAAATTTTGTGGGCCTCAATTTTGTTCGGTACATAACCCGACCCGTATCCAAGATTTAGGTTCAGGAAGGGTCTCCGAATTTGAGAATGTAAATAATGCGCTGAGAGAAGCTATTTTATTTGATGACACGAATTTTCAAAGTGTTTTGCCTTTTTGGCTCAGTTTTGCAGCTTGTACAATAAAAAAATCAGTTATGTGACTTGAGAAGAATTATAGCGCTTTACTCTGTCACAATCTATTTTAAAGCCTTACACTAATTCTGCAACCAGGGGCGGATCTAGGACTTCCGTAGGCATGCCCGTATTCCATTTTCCGAAAAAACAGCCGAAACAGGTCCGAAAAATGGCCTTCACCAGGCACGTAGCTTTGGGGGGAAAGAAAGGACTAGTCCCCCTTTCTAAATTTCGAAAGTACGAGTATTTTTTACATGGGTCTTTGAAGGAAAATTAAAAATTCTTGAAGCGTACCTATTTGAAAATCGCCAAAATAGATTTAAGCATACTTTTGAGCTAATAGGCCCAAAATTTTCGGCGCATTGCGCCAAATTTATTGTTAGTTGCATAAATTTTGACTTCTAAACAGCCCATCTTTAGGTATAAAATGAAGAAATAAGTCAAAATTTACTGACGCTTTACAGAATTATTTACTGTCTACATAAGTTTTGTTTTAAATCTACCTGAATTGATTATAGAACAATTTAAACAATTTTTCAGCAGGATCGAACTTATGTTTGTCGAGAAATCATTTGTGCGGCCAATTTATACGACACGATTTTTTGAAGACAAGTGAAATTGAAATAATTTTTTTCTAATTTTTTCTCTTATGTGTAGGGCTTGCTGAGAAACGCTCAAAAACACATCGTCCATCTACAAGTATTTGCTGAAAACATCCGACTGCTCTTCACGTGCAAATGGCATTTTTTTCCGCGTTTTTTTTGCCGTCGTCTACTTTCATTTGAAATCGCTTTCGAAGCAACATTTCTTAAAATTTTTTTTGAAGTTTTCGACAATTTTATTTAAAAATATCATTAAATTTTGTTGACTTTAGTGGAAATCCAGCGCAAAGTTTCGGAAAATTCGTGGATTTTAGGCGGGAAGAACTTTAAAAAGCTTGAGTTGCTGCTCGATTTCCCATATTTGTAGCATTTTGATGCGTAGCGTCGAAAATTTTTAAAGGTTATGCGTGGATTGAAAATAGAATAAAAGTATGCTGAAATAGCTGTGTCTGCTCTTTGAAATCGTTTTAATTCATTTCTTGAGCGAAAAATATGGCTTTTAAAACCGCCAAGGAAGTAAATAAATGTCATTAATAGGTATTATCCGGCGTATGGCGCAGGAAAAATTTGAGAAATCAAGATCATTTACGTTCAAGAATCATAGCAAATTACATATCCATTCTTTATCGCGCCAAGTATGTTGGGCCAATAAGAGGCGGGGCAGGGGGCGCTACCCACCCCCTTAAATCCTTCCCGTCTGCAACTATTTGAAGAGAAGCAATTCAAGAAAGTATGTCTGGTGCTGAGCGTAAAAAATTTCGATATTTCCATTCTTTTGCACTCGATTTTCGCACCTTTTTGCATGATAAAAAATGCAGGAAATTTTATTTGCCGAAAAATTTTATCTGTCGAAAATTGAAATTGGCTATATTTAAGTTTAGTTAAATTGATGGCGCCATGCGCCGGAAATTTAGTTTTTTATGCTGTGAAACGTATAAAACATTTGTAGTTTTTCAGCTGAAAAGTTGCAGGAAATTTCAGGATGAAAGGTTGATTGGTTCGTCAGTTAGCTGGTTTGTTGATTAAGTGATTCATCGGTTGGTTGATTGATTCATTGGTTGGTTAGTTGGTTGATTGGTTGGTTGGTTGGTTGGCTGGTTAGTTGGTTGGTTGGTTGGTTAGTTGGTTGGTTGGTCGATTGTTTGGTTGGTTGGTTGGTTGGTAAGTCGGTTCATCGATTGGTTAGTTAGTTAGTTAGTTAATTACTTAGTTAGTTAGTTAATTAGTTAGCTAGTTAGCTAATTGGATGGTTGGTCGGTTGGTTGGTTGGTTGCTTAGTTGGTTGGTTGGTTGGTTAGTTGGTTGTTTGGTTGGTTAGTTGGTTAGTTGGTTGGTTGGCTGTTTAGTTTGCTATTTGGTTGACTGGTTGGTCATTGGTTGGTTAGTTAATTGACCTTGGTTGGATGGTTGGTCGGTTGGTTGGTTGGTTGGTTGGTTAGTTGGTTGTTTGGTTGGTTAGTTGGTTGGTTGGCTAGTTGGCTGTTTAGCTTGCTATTTGGTTGACTGGTTGGTCAGCTGGTTGGTTAGTTAATTGACTGGTTGGTTGGTTGGTTAGTTGGTTGGTTGGTTGATTGGCTGGCTGGTTGGTAGGCTGATAAGTCTGCTGGTTGGTTGACTGGTTGGTTGGTTAGTTGGTTGATTGGTTGGTTGGTTAGTTGGTTGCTTGGTTGGTTGGTTAGTTGGTTATTGTTTAGTTGGTTGGTTGGTTGTTTAGTTGGTTGGTTGGTTGTTTAGTTGGTTGGTTGGTTGGTTGGTTGGTTGCTTGGTGGGTTCGTTTGTTCGTTGGTTGGTGGGTTGGTTGGTTGGCTGGTTGGTTGGTTAGTTGGTTGCTTAGTTGGTTGGTTAATTGGTTAATCAATTGGTTGGTTGGTTAGTTCGTTCGTTGGTTGGTGGGTGAGTTGGCTGGTTGGTTGGTTGGGTTAGCCGGTTGGTTGGTTATTGATTGTTTGGTTGGTTGGTTGGTTGGTTAATTAATTGGTTGGGTTGGTTGGCTGTTTAGTTTTGTTATTGGTTGACTGGTTGGTTGGTTGGCTGATTAGTTAGTTAGTTAGTTAGTTGGTTAGTTGGTTGGTTGGTTGGTTGGCTGGTTGGTTGTTTGTTTTGTTGGTTGGTTGGTAAGTTGGTTGGTTGGCTGGTTAGCTGGTTAGTTGGTTGGTTGATTGGTTGGTTAGTTGGTTGGCTGGTTAGTTGGTTGGTTGGTTGTTTGTTTTGTTGGTTGGTTGATTGGTAAGTTGGTTGATTGGTTGGTTAGTTAGTTAGTTAGTTCGTTGGTTAGTTGGTTAGTTGGTTAGTTGGTTGGTTGGTAGGTTGACTGGTTGGTTGGTTGGTTGGCTGGTTGGTTGTTTGGTTATTGATTGTTTAGTTGGTTGGTTGGTTGATAAGTTGGTTGATTGGCTGGCTGGTTGGTTAGTTAGTTTTTAGTTGAGTGGTTGGTTGGTTGGTTGGTTGGTTGGCTGGCTGGCTGGCTGGTTGGTCGGTTGGCTGGTTAGTTGGGTTGCTTGGTTGGTTGACTGGTTGGTTGGTTGGTTAATTGGTTGGTTGGTTGATTGTTTAGTTGTTTGGTTGGTTGGTAAATTGGTTGATCGGTTGGTTAGTTAGTTAGTTATTTAGTTAGTTAGTTAGTTACTTATGTAATTAGTTACTTATAGTTAAATGATTGGTTGGTTGGTTAGTTGGTTGTTTGGTTGGTTGGTTGATAAGTTGGTTGATTGGTTGGCTGGTTGGTTAGTTAGTTAATTAGTTAGTTGGTTGATTGGTTGGTTGGCTGACTGGTTGGTTGGTTGGTTGTTTAGTTGGACTACTGATTGGGTTCTGTCTATATAATCCATTTACATGTTTTAGTAATCCTACATTGGTTTTGCAGCATGTATCTTCATTTTTCTACAAAAATTTAGGTGACACCCGCCATTTTCCCAGGTGATACCGAATGGCCGTCAGGTGATACCGGTTGAACCGGGTTGAACCCATTGTCCAAGTGTGCACATGCCTAACAGGAAGGACAAGGGGGATTCTCAGTTCCTGCTGAGAGATCCAAAAATCAGGTTGTGTTAGATAATTTTAGCTCAGACCAAGGACTTTCAATTCAATCGCATTATACATACATTTCAATCCGGCACTCTTGTTTAATTTTATTTCTTCAAACAGGCAGCTCCATGCTAATATAACATTTTTCGCAAAGAATACTCGAAACAACGATTGAACGAGATACAGCTTATGTCAGGAGCAATATCCTTTGAACACGACTTACAATAGCTAATGAAAATTCGGAATTTCACCCCTTTTTGTCCACCCGAAGTGTACACCTATGCTTGATTAATATTTTTATAGTATGGGTAATGGTTAAATGATTAATATATTCGCCAGCTTACATTACATTTCTAGTCTTTTCTACCCCATAATAAATCTAAGTCGAAAGCTCGTAAGTGAGATTAAATAGAATGAATGTTCAATAAATTACCAGACGATTGTTCATACACATCGAATGCCTTATGTCGAGCATTATGTATAGCATAAATGGCAGGCTTCCCGGTGTACTGACTTTTATCCAAGTCTTCAGCAAATGCGGATGGTATGACTTCGAAAGGGAATCCCTGGTAATAAAGGACGTAAAAAATTCATAAACGAGCAATACGTTTTTATGCATTTCTGAACATGAAGGCCTCCGTCTGTATTCTTATGACGATATTGTAATGACCAGATAAGCACGTGACGGTTCAGAGGTCTTTAGGCCCATAAAATACAAAAATGGATAATTTCCTGGGCAGAAATAATGCAAAATGGAAGCCAAAAATCGGTGAACATCAGCTCACCTTCGCAACTGTACAGCTTTGTATTCAAGTCACATAATTTCGCCATATTCTACACATTTCATTATTCTCTAAAATTTCACAGAGGGTGGTCGTAAGCTCTCGTATCGACCCTATTATTTACATCGCTAAGAAATAATTAGCTAAGTAGATAAATTAAGACGCCTAACCAACAAATACGAAGAGTTCATACCAGTTTTTGCAATATTTCCATTCGCCTGGGCGATCCGCTTGCAAGTACTATTCGCTTAGCGTTCAATTGGGGAATCAGTGTCTTCAACATATTGTTCAAAATTAGTGTCGGCTACGGCATATTTCTCATAATCAGGTCATCATATCACTTGCATCATCTGGCGTTATAAAAACAAGCTTTAAAAATGTGTGTCAATCTATATCGACTTGAAATGTAACAAAATCGTGCATAAGCGCTACTTAAGAAAAAGCAACTTTTACTAGCACTTCCTGCAGTAAATTCAGCGCAGATGTTGCAAATGATGAAATCAGGAAGAGGATTTCGAAAAGTTCATACTCAAAAAAGTTGAAATTGGTGATATTGAAAACTTTCTCTGAAAATAAGAATCATGCAACAAATAAACAGGTTGCTCAAAGGATGAGAAATAGTTACATACGTGTTCTTGGAATGTTAAAAACGTTTTCTGAGTATAAGATTCATACATTAGATGAACAACTTCTCGGTGGATCAGGAAATAGGTAATGTGTTCTTTGGAGACAACATTGGTTACTGTATTATTTATATATGTCAGCAATACCAATTTTATATTATCAATACCGCACTACATAATGAACATAGTATGCTAATCTTTTGTCAAATTTGAAAAACTTATGTTTACTATTCCTAACTCAAGTCGGGGGTTTCCAGATAACAAATATAACATAAAAATAAGAAATCTAGTACGAAGCGCCGGAAAACTCTGAGTTTACTGACTAAAATGTCATAGAATCCTGTTTTTAGCGTTTTAAATACATTTTGAGAATTTTTAATTTTTCATCTGAGAAACATTTTTGCAAGATTAAGCTTAGGGCACAGCGGCCCTGGGCGAAACTGTTTTTGCGGGCCTCAGATATTTTCAACATTGTACACAGTGACCATACACAGCATGGGAATTATAGGGGTGGTCAGCTCCAAAAATTTTTTAAAGTGCATTTTCGAGCTTGTTTCTGAAAACGCTTTCTTCTGTACTACAGCAAGCAAATTACTTCAAGATAAGATCGCGCCAAAAATGATAAGTTGGTACTTTTGAGACAAAAAAATCGTTAAAAATTCTCAAAACAGCATATTTTCTAACAGTTTTTCGAAATATTAAAAAATCTGGGGCAGTATGTAGCTATCTTGCACTTTCAGTGAGAACACGAATAAAAGTAACCATTTTTAAAGGTGAATTTAATACAAATTTTTCTGACTTTTTCGAGAAAAATTGCGTCGAAGCCAGAGAATGTTAAAATCATAGGTAGCGCGATAGCGCTATCTATAGTATACTTGGCCACCTTTTTCTTATATGTTTATCACAGCGAGTGCGAAATTTTGTGCCCCCCTCACAGCAACAACGCACACACCTGGGAGGTGCGGTTTTTTTTTAAACGATAGATAATTAAAATACTCGATGTACCATTTTTTTATTTGTTTACACTCAATACCGAGCGGAGGGCCAATTTTTTTAAAATGTCGCCCCTAGGCTCTAGATTACGAATCTGACTTTAAAATTTCTTTTCACTCAATGGTTGCTGCACAAAAATATAAAGTATACGGGTTTCTTAATCTGCGTGTTTTCAGCTTATCTAACTCAATTTTGGTTTCTGTCCAGTCCAATTAGTTTTATAATGTAGAGGGTTACAATATCTCAAGGACCAATTTTTTTCTCATTTAATGCAATATTTCTTGATCTGTGATCGTTTTAGTGTAAAGGCTTCGAGACGAAAAACGAAATTTCTTCAGCTACTCCGCTAAGTAGGCGGAACATGCTAATTATGCTTAAAATGTGCCCTGACCTTAGCGTTACAGATCCTAGTCTATTTTGTTTCTATAAACCCAATATTGCGTTATTAGCACAAGTGTGAAGTTTACACTGAGAAGCACTTTTCCGCCCAGAGCATTGGGTATCAAACAATTTACGGAGGGCCAATTTTTTTCAAAAATGTTGCCTCTAAGTTGTAGATTACGAATCTGACCTTAAAATTTCTTTACACTCAATGGTTGTTGCACAAAAGTGTAAAGTGTACGGGTTTTATACTGTTAGCGTGTCCTAAAGCTTATCCAACTCAATTTTAATTTCTGTACAGTCCAATTGGTTTTATAATGTAGAGGGTTACGATATCTTAAAACATAAAATTTTTTTCCTCTTTTAGCGCAATATTTCTCGATCTGTGATCGTTTTAGTGTAAAGGGTTCGAGGCGAAAAACGAAATTTCTTCAGTACTCCGCTAAGCAGGCGGAACATTCTAATTATGCTTAAATTGTGCCCTGACCTTAGCGTTACAGATCCTAGTTTATTTTGTTGCTTTACACCCAATATTGCGTTATTAGCACAGGCGTAAAGTTTACACTGAGAAGCACTTTTCCGCCCAGAGCATTGGTTATTAAACAATTTGCGGACAGCCAATTTTCTTTTAAATGTTGCCCCTGAGTTAGATTACGAATCTGACCTTAAAATTTCTTTACACTTAATGGTTGTTGCACAAAAGTGTAAAGTATACGGGTTTTTCACTATTAACGTGTCCTGAAGCTTATCTAGCTCAATTTTGGTTTCTGTGCAGTCCAATTGGTTTTATAATGTAGAGGGCGCTACAATATCTCAAAATGCAAACGCAACATTTCTCGATCTGTGATCGTTTTAGTGTAAAGGGTTCGAGACGAAAAAGGAAATTTCTTCACGTACTCCGCTAAGTAGGCGGAACATGCTAATTATGTTTAAAATGTGCCCTGACCTTAGCGTTACTGATCGTAGTCTATTTGGTTGCTATACTATACCCAATATTGCGTTATTAGCACAAGTGTAAAGTTTACACTGAGAAACACTTTTCCGCCCAGAGCATTGGGTATCAAACAGTTTGCGGAGGGCCAATTTTTTTCAAAAATGTTTCCCCTTAGTAGTAGATTACGAATTTGACCTTAAAATTTCTTTACACTCAATGGTTGTTGCACAAGTGAAAAGTATACGGGTTTTTTACTGTTAGCGTGTCCTAAGCTTATCTAACTACATTTTGGTTTCTGTGCAATGCAATTGGTTTTATAATGTAGGGGGCTACAATATCTCAAAACGTAAATTTTGTTTGCTCTTTTAACGCAATATTTCTTGATCTGTGTTCATTTTAGTGTAAAGGGTTCAAGACGAAAAAAGAAATTTCTTCAGCTACTCACACCCCTCAGAAATTTGGCGCTGCCCACCTTAAAAAGTTAAAGCTTAAAGGTCGGGCTTTAAACCCAAAGTGGGTTCTACCCATGCATCCGAAGATGCTTTCAGCTAGATACCGCAAGGGGCGCAATTCCCAAGGGTTTTAACCTCCGCCACACAAGTGCAGCTTCCCATTTATCGAACCCGGAGGGATGAAAGGCTGGGTTGGCCTGCCGAAAAGAAGTGCATCAGGGTGGAATCGAACCTGTGACCTTCAGATCTGTAGGTTAAATTGTTTACCACTCGGCGTCTCTCGACGCTGCCCACCTATGGATATATGGCCTTAAGTATTAAATGAAAGAAGGGAACTAGCAAAGAAAAATGCTCTGATGGAACAAAAAATGTAAACATACTTGAAGTTATTCATTGTTAAGGATGTAAAAGGAGGGGACTAGGGAAAATTTCCTTATATGCGTAGAAGCCATAGGAATGTGCTAAACAGTTAGACTTCCCCTAAACAACGCAAAAATCGAAGTATATTCTGCGGCCTGTGAATAATGAGGTTGTAGTCACAAAACATTTTTGAGTGTGTCGCAAAAGAGCATCGAAGACACTTTCATGACTATTAAATAATCGATGTATTATTTATTTCATGAAATCTTGACCTTCCACAACCCTCTTGCGTAAAAGATAATAGTGTAAACTTTGCACCTACATGGCCAACTCTATAGTTTGCATGAAAAACCACTAAAAATTTCTTTGAATTTTCTAAAATAAAGTAAGAAAAATTCTCGCCAGCGTACTCGAAATTACTACGGAAAATCTGCAGAAACGTGTATAGGCCGCAGAATATATTTTGATTTTTGCGTTGTTTAGGGGAAGTCTAACTGTTTAGCACATACCTATGGCTTCTGCGCATATAGGGAAATTCTCCCTAGTCCCCTTCTTTTACATCCTTAGCAATGAAGAAATTCAAGTATATTTACCTTTTTTGTTCCATCAGAGCATTTTTCTTTGCTTTTTTATATTTGCCCTATAAAATAGGTACCTACACATTAAACAAAATTGCCTAGAAAATTATGCTCAAGTCTCAAAATCTTTCTTCCACCTAAAAGAATATGCATCTGATATTAAATTATCAGGTGTGCAGAGCAAAATATCATGGTCTATTAATTTAGCAATGAATGTTTGTAGAGATAAACCTAATGCTGGAGTTGAACCAAGGCTGGCACCATACATGTAACGGCTCGAAATTTTGGATAAGGTCCCTCCCCGGCCATTTTTAGCGGGGCTAGCTAAATAACCCCCAATTTTTGGCCAAAACACACCTAAAAACGGCCAAGAAATTCGATTTTTTCCATACATCGGGAGGACGAGTCAAAAATTTTCTAGCTTTGGGGGATGGGGGGCAGCCGACTTCGCGTGGGGATCCTCCCATCCCCTCTTACATGTATAGCTAGCACTAAGGAATTATCGCCATTCATTGAATCGCATCAATCTAGCTCACAATTAAAGGCAACTCTCTGGATTTAAAAATATAGAGCAAATTAATAGCATCCCAAATACATAGGTATTACATGTGCTATAATTTTGCTCCTGGGTCGAGAAAATTACAAAGATAATAAATATATGACGGTTTTTGGCCCCTGTTGTGTTATTTCCTTTTTCTCTGCCCAGGAGTGAAATTACAGCATGCACAATACATTTTTGGGAAGCTATTAACAAGCTCTACATTCTTAAATCTAAAGCCGACAGTTTCCCATGATTGCATGGCAATTAAACATGATATTATAGTAAAAATGATAAATGCGAAACGTGCCAGCCCTAAGTTGAACCATGGGCTGTGGTAGGAAATAGAAGGGAATTTCGCGTAAGGTTTTCTAAAAAATTCAAAAATGGGATCAGAATGATCATGGATGTTGTACACAGTGCACAATCATAAAAAAGTCATAAATTTGATTTGCTTATTTCATACATACATGACTTATATCCACGAAGTTTTATAGTTTACACGTATTCTGAAAATTTTTATAATTGTATCTGATTGCTAAATTTTGGTTTGCTTCACATCGAAAGCCCTAAATCTAACATATGGGTCTTAAATTACGAGTTAGAACATATGATTTGTCATATTGGGTTCGTAAACAGATTTTTCGAAATTTTCTGCAGCCCTGGGCGAAAACACGGCTAAGGAATCGTTAAAAATAAATTGATTTCAGTTTTGGGGTAGTGGTCGGCCTCCAGGATGTTTAGTACTACCTGCCCATAACGAATGGATCGCATAGAATACGATTTGTAGGTCCCATACATAAAATTATCTTTTTCAGCCTATAAAATGCAAAATATCTGTGTACTACCTTATTCTTCATAGCAAATCAACGAATATCTAAAATATCGTCTCTATATAACTCAAGCACCCTTCCGCAATATAAGTATAGGTTTGTAAATCAGACAAAGCGCGAGTATGTACATACGCATATATAGTATATACACTATGTAACTACATAAATATTCATTTAAGCTTAAGAGGATTAAGACAAAGAGGATTTTAATATTTAGTATTTAAGCTTAAACTCGTACATCATGCAGAAAAATATAAAAAAAATTCAATTTGTTTGACGAGGCGAAGAGTGCGAAACAGGAGCAATCATACACATAAGACTATGTAGCAAAGGTAGAAAGAGCAGATTATTGATCCGTTGGAGATTACCCTGCGATAAGCATACAAATGAAAGACAATTTATCCTATGTAAACGATGCTACGACAAATTGAATGAACTTGTTATGAATATTTTACTGATTCAACGATAATAATTCAGAATACAGTAAGCGCACTTCCTACATATGTACACGTTTGAACAATAAAATCGCAACAACATACGAAATCAAGCGTAAAAGAGTATGGTTGCACGCACAATTATAATACAATGAAGCTAAAGCATGTTCAACCTAATATTGCGGCAATCGCACTGATCTAAAATTCCAATGACACGAAGCACAATAGAACTGACTAATTAAATTGTTCTCGTTCAATTTCGTCTAGACTACACAAATAAAGATGCCACTGGATGCTCGATCATGCTGAAATTCCGAACAGAACAGTCCCCCAGATGATCCCCAGAATCGCCATGCTGCGCACTTACGATCCAGTCGATTTAAAATCATGCTCTTTATATTACATTCATATTTGGAAAATATCTATCAGATTTTCTGATAAGTCAAGCTATTCAAGAGGATCACTAAGTAAAAATATTGCCTGCAAAATTTAAACAAAAATGCTTTAAAAAAGCCCGCATATCCTCGCACATGCATAAGGCTTTCAAGTATAAAAAGGAAATATTTGTTTACGTTGATGTCAAAGATCATGATAATCTGCAAATATTAGAAATATTATAAACATTTTTTCATATATTAAAATAAAATATGAAAAACATGAATATTAGCAGAGATAGTACGCAGAGGCTGAGGCTCTGACCGACTAGTGCATACGCATAGATGCACAGCATGGTTAGTTTGGATTCCTAGGTGTCAGTTAAGGCAAAACCGACCTTCAAATAGCCATAAAGCTACATAATGTATTACAATCAAGAAAACATTCATTCAAGGCGCATGAAAATCAAAGAAAAGTGTTATAAACCAAAATCGGCAAAAATCCTTTAAGGCCAAAATTATTCGACAATAACTTAAGAGAGAATTATAATTTTCTTCTGTTTCTACGTAATCGTATTCTACGTGAATAGGTAAACGAACCATTGCACTTTACACGAGAAAGCCGAGATTTTTCAAATTTATTACAAATTCAATTTTAAAAGATTACCTCTAAACCCACTCTGTCAGGAACCAGATTTGAGGATACAATAAGTCGAATCAATATACGACAGTTCGATTAGAGGCATACAGTAATAGAAAAGACAAAGCGTAATATCACGAAATTTTTATGCGCCGGATATAATTCTACGACAAAAGCGGATGGCGCGTAATAAAACTAAAACTGTACAGGCACGTATCTGTGGGGCAAATGGGGGGTTCGGACCCCCAACAAAATTCAGAAAAATCGGAAAAAGGACTTTTTAAACATTATTTTGTGCTATTTTTGGCCTTTTTGAGGCTTAGTCCCCCCAAACTTAGTGTTGTTCCCCCAAAATAGGACGGACAGCTACGTGCCTGGAAATTTAAACAAACTATAGACGGCAAATATATATCAAACACGCCCACAAATGGCATGAAAAACTTCAAAAGCTACTTCGATATGAAAATGCAGAAGACAGAATCAATCGTTACCCAGCACAAGCTATAAATAAGCACGGATCACCATTTCATGCTAAGGCAAGGAAGGAAAGTTAGACGCTGGTGTAAAGTGCAAGACATCACAAACTGAAACGACTATAAAATAAGCGAAATGACAAATACGCGATATACACGCAATAAAAGAGAAAGAACATGTAAGGAAGCTATAAGCACGAGCGTGCGTGAAGAGCTCAAAGTTTTGACTGGGAAATCGGTCATTTCTCGAAGGAGAGGGGTAGGATGCATAGGTGGGCGGCACCAAGATTCTGGGGAGGGGGTGCAAGATTTCTCAAAGGTCAAAAAATGGCCTTAAAAATGGTGGTATAACGAAAAACACAATTTTTCAACGCTTCTCATTGAGCACTATCCATCGGCATCAAAAATTGTGAAAAAAACAAAAAAAATTTCCAAAAATTGAATTCTGGGAGTATTTTGGTTTCTGGGGAATATTTTGGTTTCTGGGGTATCTTGGTTTCTGGGAGTGCATACCCCCCAAACCCCCACGCCAAGGTATGGGTGGGATGGGGACGGCCTCCTTTTTTCATCAAAAATGATTGAAAAACACCCAGAAATGATCTAAAAAGCTAAATTCTGCCAAAAAGTCGAAAAAACGAGGATAATATCTCAACCCTAAATTTTAGGGTAAGAGGGACTAGGCAGCAGCCGACCTTGGGCGGATACCCTATCTCCCATTTAACACATATGAGCACGAGCATACAGTCATCAGAAGGGGTGAAAAATGTCCCTACCTACTAATTAATTCAGGATTTATTCACTAATTTTAGGCGACGCTCATTTAAATAAAAACTTTAATAGCAATTCAATTTTTGGCCGCAAATAAGCTGGCTAGTTTCAATGCAAATAAGCTAAAAACATCCAGAAATGCAGGTTGGTGCGAAGATCTAGACCTTTCATGGAGGATGAAAGGCAAAACCTTATTTGAAAAAAGGGAAAAATTAAGGAAAGATTTGGACAGAGGCCGAAACGTTTCGGAAAAGAGCTAAAAATTGTAAATTAAAATCGTTTTACGCTATTTTAATGTTTACACTATTTTTAAGGCCATTTCAGCTGAATAAAGCTGTTTGACTGATGACTCTTAGCTTTATAAGATCATCTAAACACTAGACTTAAGTTAATACGCAAAAACATACATTTTTACAACGTAATGGGTAAATATAATTCAGCAACAGCCGAAAGCTTTGGATTGGGACTGGCTACTAGGCTGAATTCGCGCAGAACTAGTTTCGCTTGCAACCGGTATCTGAAAAAAGTCAATATCACGCCACATTTTATGATGAAACATCGACAACAAGAGTATAGTTCCAACAGGCACGTAGTTGGCCGTCCTATTTTTGGGGGACCAACACCAATTTTTGGGGGACTAAGCCCAAAAAGGCCAAAAATAGCACAAAATAACATTTAAAAAATCATATTTTTCCGATTTTTCTGATTGTTGGGAAGGTTCGAACCACCCCCCAGAGCACATAATGAATAATAAAAAAGGAAGATACCTAAATTGAAAATCAATTAAAGCAGAGCGCAATAGCGTAAGATAAGTAGCAAGCATATACTCGTATTATCTGGGTTCCCCCGTGCAACAAATTTTTTCACTTTTCACCCCTTAGAATTCGTAAATTGCCAAAAAAATTCAAGAAAAGCGGATGTTTCAAACGTTTCAGAGATTTCTTGGCTAAAAAGTGGAAAATTTGCAGCCCTTCGCGCCATATACCAAATTTTGTGTATATTTGTTTCAATTTGCTCAAAAAATTTCTTTTTGGTATTTTTCCGAAATTTTGTTACGTTTTTATGTTCAAAAAAAGAAAGCGCATCGTCAAAAATGCTTAAAATGGGTGTTTTTGACGCACATATACCGTTTTCAAATCAAGAAAAGGCAATTTATAAATAAAAATTTGTTTTCACCGTACCAGAGGAGTCCCCCTCCCCGAAAACTTTTCACCCCTCTGGAATTCGCGACTTCCTCGTAGAAAAGGCGTTGTTTTAAGCTATTTCAGCTATCTATTTGCTCAAAAGTGTCAAATTTTCTACGCTTCGCGCCGCATACTTCTGTTTTAATCATATTTTGCTCAATTTGTCTGACTTTATGATTTTTTCTCGAAATTTTCCATTTTTAATGCCCTAAAAAGACAGCGAATCGTCAGAAAAGCCATAAAACTGCGTTTTTGACGCGCATCCATTTTCGGGCCCCAAAAAAGGCAATTAAAATTTCACCCCACCCCCTCAGAATTCCTGTGCTACGCATGTCTGGTTTTCACTCCCCTAATCCCCATGCTGGGAACGGTAGCTCCGATTTCGATATTTGCCGAATTAAGCCAAATAAAGACTAAATACTCGAATAGACAAAACATACATGCTCATGGGGGGTTTGAGGAGAATTAACCCCCAAAGAAATTTTCACTCATCACTAGAATTCGCGATTGCTCGAAAGTTCCCAAAGAATTTCTAATAATTCGTAGAAAAGGTGTTTTTCAAGCGTTTTTCGTTATCTGTTTGCTCAAAAGTGTCAAATTTTCGGCGCTTCGCGCCATATACTCATGTTGTGACTATATTTTGTTCAATTCCTTCAACGTTTTTTTAAATTTTTTTCTGTTTTTATACTTCTGAAAGATAGAACATCGTCAGAAACGCCGAAAAATGATGATTTTGACGCGTGCCTACCATTTCTGAGCCCAAAAAAGACGCTTTGAAATTTAACCCCCCCCAGAATTCCCACGCTGTGCATGTATAGTCAAAAATTAAAATAAACGACTACCTTCCTCAAAACGCAATCGGTCAAATCGTAAAATGCCCTGTCTATGTTAATGTTCGATTTAGCGCTAGTTTCCAAAAACGGTATGCCGTATTCGTGCGCCATTTGTTCGCCCCTTTCTTTCGTTATGACCCTTTTATCGAACGCATCGCACTTGTTCCCCAAAAGCATTCGTTCCACGTCGACATTAGCGTGCTATTTTTAAAGCGACAAAGCCAAAATAGAAACTAATTTAAAAAAGCGCAATTCGGACGGAACGAAAGCCATTAAACACAGCGATAAATATGCACGACTGAGGCTAACAATCGGTACCTATGCCTATTTAATGTCAATTAAAAATATCCAAAAATCGATACAAAAAGCGCAGCAGGCGATTTCACTAATGATTAGATATTAAACGTATATGCAGGGCAGCCCAAAAAAGGGCTACACTCAGGCACGTAGCTGGCCGTCCTATTTTGGGGGACCAACACCAATTTTGGGGGACTAAGCCCAAAAATGGCTAAAATAGTACAGAATAACCACTGTTTTTTTTGTACGAGACAAAGATTTTGAGGCTCGTACAAAGATTTTCGGAGCCATCTTTGTACAATGTACAAAGACTTTTTGGGGCAAAGTAATGATAATTTTAACGTTTTTTGAGTATTTTTTAGCAAAATTTCTAAAAATTTTCGGATCATAATTACATTCTATTTAGCTCCAAGCGCGGGCATTTAACACTCCAAAATCTATCTGTAAGCATCTTTGTACAGATTGAAGCATCTTTTACATCTATTTCCATTGTTTTATAAAGATTTTATGCAGAAAAAAGAACTATTAAACAACTTTACACTGTTTTCTGCCGTTTGAAGATAAAATTGACTCTTTTATCTTTGCGTTGCATTAAATTCATAAGCAAATTGGTGACTATTATGAGATTCAGTCAGCACATTGCAACCGCTTATTATTTATAATTGTGTAACACAAGTCATTTTAACTTACTGAGTCGAATTTTATGTGTAATTTCAACCTAAGACTCATGAAAATTTTGGCGTTTCGGGCCGAACTAATATAACCAGCTGAATTTAGGACAAAGTTACACCTTCTGCGAAGCGTGCGGGTCACGGATAACAATCTAGTAGTATGTAAAAATGTGTACATTCAATTGCATATCTATACGTTATATGTACAAAAAAATTTTCGCTCGTACAAAGACTTTTTCCGGAGATCTTTGTACATGTACAAAGAGGCTCGTACAAAAAAAACAGTGAGAATAACGTTTAAAAAGTCATATTTTTCCGATTTTTCTGAATTTGAAGGGAGGGGGTCCGGACCCCCATTCCCCCAAGAGCTACATGCCTGGCTACACTCCGACGTAATAGGTCATAACTTTCACTGTTATAAACATAAAACTTTAGGACCGACCGCAAGTGCGCAAAAATTTTTAGCCAGAAGTAAACGGTTCGGGCGCTGACGCTATTTGTTTACACCCTACTTTGATATTGTTTAACGCCGGAACGACATTGGTTCTGCCACCAATTCGCTCACTCTTCTGACGAAATTTCGAAGTTTTTGCACTTAGTGAGACGCGTATCGACTCTGGGAGTTTATAAAACGTGCTGATTAATTTTTTTGAAAATGTATCTTGTCAAAAAAGGATAACTGTACGCGCGGTAATGCAGTACAACGCAGAAACTTTTGAGTTTGAATTATTGAGGTGTAAACAAATCGCCATCGTGCGCGAACCGCAGGCTAGTCAAAATTTTTTATGCGATTCAAACAGACATGTTTGTCTATCTACTACAGCTAGTCTTAAAATTATATATCAAGAATTTCTAAAGTTATGATGTTACATCGGGGTGTACATACACGTGAGCATGGGGGTGAGGGGGTTTTACCGCCTGAGCTTTAAAAAACTGGTAGCTATACCGCGATTTTGGCCGAAAAACCATTGCTGAATAGCCTTTTTGGGCTCAGAAAACTAACTATAAAGTCTTTTTTGAGCTCAGAAATGCTATTTAGTTGTCTTTTCTGGGTTTCAAAAGGATTTACAGCTATTTTCTCGACTCCAAAAAGGGATTAATAGCTATTTTTAGTCCAAAAAGGCAATATAGCTATGTTTGTGAATCCAAAAAGGTTATATAGCTAGTTTTCTGCGGCCAAAAAGGCTAAGAAGGCTAATTTTCTGGCCCCCAAAAGGACTAAAGAGCCGTTTTTACGAAGCACATAGCTATCTAGCAATTTTTGGTTCACCCTTCTGAAATTTTGACCTTGCGCACCTGTGTAGCCTTTTTCAGGGCCACCCTGTATAATAGCGAATAGAAATTATGCTGTAAGAGCTGATTATTTCATGGAAAGTAGGCACCTAGTCGGTAGTTTTGGCCAATAAATGATTTTAATTTATATTTACAAATCAACAACTTTTGATTAGCAGTTGCAGCACGATTCGACTCAAATTTTCTTGTGAGAATAACAGGACGGTCGGCCTCGGGTGAAATACTCAAATCATCTCATTCCCATATTCAACCAGAATATCTTGAGCTATTTCCAGATAAACATCATTGCTGACCAGACACGTGCAGCGTAGGAATTGTGAAGGAGGGGAGCGAAATTTAAAAGTGCATTACGGGCCCAAAAATAGTGGATAGGCGTCCAAAAAATTGTTTTTCGGCGGTTTTTCTGACAATACTCTATCATTCTAGAGCATAAAAACATTTCAAAAAATTCTGAAACAATTTAAAAGTGCATTTCCGGGCCCAAAAATAGTGGATAGGCGTCAAAAAATTGTTTTTTGCGGTTTTTCTGACAATACTCTATCATTCTAGAGCATAAAAACATTTTAAAAAAATTCTGAAACAAATTCGAACAAATTGAACAAAATATAGTCCAAGAATAAGTACATACGGCGGGAATTTAACACTTTTGAGCAAACATAAATAGCTAAAAACGATTGAAACGGCAATTTTTCTACGAATCTTCCAAAAAGTTTAGAAAAATCCTTAATTCTGGGAGATGAAAAATTTCTAGCGGGGTGGAAACTTTTCTGGGGGTGAAATTCCAAGATTATGTATATCGCCGACTACAATCAACGTACAATCATCCCTAAATTTACATTTGAAAACAACACCTTCTGTAATTAAAACAAGTAAATCTTGCGATTAAAAGGAATCGAAGGTTCCAAAATACGGAAATTTTTTAAAGTATGTTCTGTTTAAGTGGAATTTGAAGCTATTTAATGAACAAGCAAAAGGTCAGATTTTTGACGCATGCGTGATTTCAATCGGCGAACACGGCTTAATGCGTAAGATTCATGGTTTTCTGACAGGATGGCGGAGCCCCAAATTTTCCTAATATTGCTATAAATTGTCAGAGAAATTTATTAAACAGACAAGAAAATTTATTTCAACCAGGCTCGGATTTCAAGGGCAAAATCACATAATCCCACAAAATAGAAGGTACAAAAAACATTCCTGATAAAGGGCCAAAATCATTTCAAACGCCTTAGCTAAATGTCTTTTATCTTTCCATTGAGTCAATGCGTTTTTCAGTCAAAAAAGTTTTAACGAACACAGCGAAAAATTTATAGTCATTCTGAATTACGGACTGACAATTAATAAGTCAAAGGCATAAAAAATATGGATTTTTTAAAAACTGCAAATTAAGCAGATACATATTTTTATGCACACTTTAAAACATAAAAAGCGTATATTTAACGAAAAGGCCCAGAAGATTAAAAGGGCTGTTCAGCGGAAATGTAAGGCAATAGAACATAGAACACTACGCACTAGTAAGGGTCGATCTCACTGAGACTTAGGCACGTAGCTGGCCGTACTGTTTTGGGGGGACCGACACCAATTTTTGGGGGGACTAAGCCCAAAAAAGCCAAAAATAGCACAAAATAACATTTAAAAAGTTCCATCTTTCCGATTTTTCTGAATTTTGGGGAGGTCCGAAGCCCCCTCCCATTTCCCCAAACATAAGTGCCTGCTGAGACTACGAAGGGGCATATACGTCACACCAACCTTATCTGAGATTAACATAGGCAGGCACGGCACTCAAATCATGAAAAAGAACTGCATGTGTTATGCAACTACCTTCACCTCTTCTCCTTAAATACCCTGTCACACGATGATTTAACTAAGTTACTTAAACGCAGTGGCGGATCTAGGATTTTCTTAAGAGGGGTTGGAACCCCTACTACTTCAAAAACAGTTCAAAATAGGTCCAAAAAGTCGCATATCACGAGCGAAATAGCGTTTTCGGCGTGTTACATTGTCTACTTTTATTTAAAATCACTTTTGACGCAACATTTTTTTCGAAAAATTTTATAATTTAAGACAATTTTGTGTAAAAAATTATTAAATTTCTTTGACTTAAGGGATATTCGGCGCAGAGCGCCGGAAAATTTGAGAAAATTAGGCAGAAGGATGTTTAGAAGCTCGATTTATCGCTCTATTTCCTGTATTTTAACGTTTAACGTCGAAAATTTCTAAAAATTATGCTTGAAAATTGAAGAAATAAATCTATGCTGAGATAGCCTGTTGCTGCTCGTGAATAAAATTGTTTTAAAACCTATTCCATGAGCAAAAAATTGACTTCCAGGTCGTCAAGAAAGTAAATAAAGGCCATTGATAGGTATTATGCGCCGGAAAAATTTGAGAAATTATGATAACTGATAGAAGAAAATCATTGCAAATTACATATCCATTCTTTATCTGGCCAACTATTTGGGGCTAATTGGGGGGCTGCCCCCCCCGCCCCTCCCCTCAAATCTGCCCTTGCCTATGCGTGAATCTACATTGAACGACCGTTTTACTAAAATTTCAGGACTCTATTTATGTTACTCTAATTGTCTAAAATTCACCAAGTTCCAATCCAACCATACAGATATACGAGGACATGCATTAATTTCGAAGTCTACATAATTTACTATCAAACTTTTAAAAGACTTAAGCGAAATGGATAAAAACTATGATTTCTTATAGAAAGCACTCACAATTAAACATGGGCAGCGGCCAAATCATGGGGTGAGGGTCAGATGAGGCAAAATTGTCAGCCAAACATAACACCGAAAATTCAATTACGGAGGGTTATCGATTTTGGAGGGTTTAGGATTCTGGGGAGTGTAAACCCTCCTGACCCCCACGCCCGTGTGCTCACATTCATATGCAGAAAGCGAACTAGTGTGCTCACATTCATATGCAGAAAGCGAACTTAGAGAATTTTGTGCAACTTCAACGTTTTGACGGTTCAAGACTATAACGACTTGGCCGAAAGTTATTAAAGTGGAAAATATAAAGCCGTATATTTATTCTCTTGAAAAATTTGTGAAAGCGCAAAACCACAACTTCTACTACACACATATACAATGCGAAGTTAACAGGCACGTATCTCTGGCGGAATGGGCGGTTCGGACCCCCCACCAAATTCAGAAAAATCTGAAAAATAGGGCTTTTTAAACGTTATTTTGTGCTATTTTTAGCCTTTTTGGGCTTAGTCCCCCCAAAATTGGTGTTGGTCCCCCCAAAATAGGAAGGCCAGCTACGTGCCTGAAAGTTAGCAGTACATACTTGGTCTATATTTCGCAGCCATTTAGTTATGTTTTCAAACGACTTGAGATTCGTTATATCGTATACGAGAATAATGCCCATAGCACCTCTGTAGTAAGAAGTTGTGATGGTGTGAAATCTCTCCTGTCCAGCCGTATCCCTGTGTAATGTCAATTTAACACAGAAATAAACAGAGCAAGTCACAAAAAAGACAGTGCTGAGATTTGAGTAGAAGAAAATCAGGAAGAAGATGAACAACAGTGTCTTTTTTGATGGAAGTATTCCGATTTTTTCTTATGAGAACCTATTGAAGCATATGAAAGAGCAAATTATGAGATTAATCATGCAAGTCAACCGTCTTGCTCGCCACACTTACAAGATAAACTTCGTCAACATGCATGCTCCTAGGAGGTCAGGAAGGGTTACTATTAACCACACGTGTTTTTCGGGAGAGGGTTTGGGGTGGGCATTTGACCTATTGGAATGGCTACTGATCGGTGTTTTTTGTACAAGGTCCGCTTGTACATGTATATACAAAGATGGTCCCTAAAAGCCTTTTTATATTTTGTACACAAAAATTTTCGGGTACTATAATATGGAACAGTATCGATTTTAGTGTGATAAAAACAGAGATGTTCGACCTTTGGTTGTGTATTTTAGCTAATTTCTCGGTTTCTGAAGGCAAAAATCATTAAGAATCGTCTCTAAACGACGCGAAGCTTCGAAAAATTTGACATTTTTCCTTTCAAAATGTAATTTCTGCCGTTACAAAGATAAATTGTAGAACACACAATTACTCACTTCGGCGCGAAGCGCCGAAGATTTTTGCGAATTTCGCACCTTTTGTTGAAGTTTTTGTCTTCCCAAAAATCTTTGTACATACATGTACAAAGTTGGTCCCGAAAAGTCCTTATTCATCGGAAAAATCTTTGCAGAATACAAAAGATACCGCGCTACTGACCCCCGCATGGCCGCGAGTGATTCCACAGAATTTTCAATTTTCTGCGAAAGTTATGAAAACTGTGCCTTTTTAAGCGGTTTCAGCTCATTTTTGGCTCAAAAGTCTCAAATTTTTGGTGCACTGCGCCATTTACACATTTTTTGATTATATTCATACATGCACACGAAGGGGTATGGGGGTATCCCTTACCACAAGTCACAACCGTTGGAAGGCATACCCCCTCAGGCCGTTTTGAGACCAAACCTGTTGCTCGAACCATGAAAAAGCGTTAATTGACGTCAAACCATACATGCACACACACACGGTCATAGTCTTGAGAGAATTGAAAAATTTCAAAATTAGCTTACAGTAATTTTGCTACCTATATGTATTCATTTGATACTGTCATGTTTATTTTGCACCACTTACTCGTAAGTACTTATTCTATTTAGGTACTCTTGTCAAATTTTAAAACACCCAAGAATGGACTATCAATTTCCCGAAATCCGTAGCTTAACTTTAAATAAAATATTTTGCGCTAGACCCAACCCTACCCATCGAATTACTCTCAGGTGTGGGTCAGTCAGTGGTTTTCTTGGTTCACAGGTTGTTCATCTATATTTCTGTTTTCCCTCCTTCGAAAAACCGACTTACAGCAATTTGTATTTCCCAGCTTCAGGGTCTATATTCCAATACCCTTACAATACTTTGCGTGCACGTCTGCGTCTAACAGTATATTTTAGGTACAAATCATACGTGCACACGGTCAAAAGTTCTGGGAGTGGGGTAAACCGAGTTTCTTATGGGTCGGGGGGTGAATGATTCATTTTTATGGCTAATTATAGCGCTAAAATGATGAGTTTATGTTGATTTTTAGATATTTTTGTCGTTCCTTACTACCCCCGTCACAACCCGAAAAATGATTTAATTCGTCATATTTTACTCTTCTAGAATATCCGTGATTATGCTTGCATGAAGACAAATGATAATGAGAACGATGGAATGAGTTGGACTTTCAAATATGGACAGAATAACGGACAAAAAGTGTCTTGAGTGAATAAATGAATGGACAGAGTACTACTCGAAAAATACTTCAAATTATACTGCTGGGCATCGTTTGGCGTTCTTTCATAATTCCAAAAATAGGTTTTGGTCCGCAAATGGCCTGAGGGGGGTATGCCTTTCAAAAGCTGTGGTAGGAAAAAATACCCGCCCATATCCCCCCACGAGTGTGCATGTGTGGTACATAAACTAATTTTTCGAGTAACAGACTGTCGAATAAATTCTTTCCATTATTTTACATATTTTTGATGTTGCAGGTCATTTAATTGACCTTTTCGCTACTGTTTTCATGCAAATTTAACCATAAATATTCACGAAGCATGGAATAAAACGAATCAAGTATCAAAATTTGTTAAAATTTAACACTAAATAAGTAAAAAATTACTCATTCACCACCACACCCTCCCAGAAATTTTGACTAAGTGCTTGTATGATTATATTTTGTAAAATAAACGCAATTTTTTCCAAATTTTTCTAAAATTTTTATGTTTTTATATTCTAGAAAGAACGAGCATTGTCAGAAACGACCCCCTAGAAATCCCATGCTGTATATGTGGTATTAACCTCTGATGAGTCAGCCAAACAAGGACTGTCCGGCGATTTTGAGCTGACAGAACGTTTTCTGCATCATTTCGAAAGCAAAAACAGTAATTCAAAATCTGTCTGGCGCTTCGCGCCGAATTCATACTTTTATAAGATTTTTTAGTTAAAACGCGCCCAATACAGCTTTAACGATGCTAAATAATCACGAAAAAGCGTTTCATAGGCTATTTTGAACATTTCGATCGTTTGAATAGCAAAGAAATCGTAAACGCTAAATTGATTGGTTTACTTCTGACATTTCACACTCTCCACTGCCAACCCTGACTTTGTGCATCTATGTTAGTCATTCACCTACCCCTGGTAATTTTCACGTAAGATTTTTTACAGCCTTCTCACGGTGTTTTTCTCGAATTTCAATTTAGCAATAGGCACGTTTCTCTATTACTCACTAAAAATGACCAACATCTTTGGATTTCAGATAATTTCTTCTTGCGGGACAATTCACATTTCTACACGTTTTACCCTACATTTACATAAATATACTGGTAAGCAGATAATTTTTCTTTCTCTTCTAACGATTTTTCGTGAAGGACCATCCGAAATGATGATTGCTGAACCGATTCTTACTAGTATTATAGGCGTATTAGATTAATTAAATGCAAAGATTTATTTGAATGCACGGGATTGCGGAGGCCAGAATCTGATTGGAAATAAAAAAATCAAAGAACGGTCGAATTCTGATTGAAAATTGCGCAAAAGTGATATTTTTAACGAAGTATAAAAAATAAGCCAAACGCAATAAGGTGTGAGATACATATTTATATTTATACTATGTCATAGCTGTGGAAGCATAATCACAAGTCCAATATCTCGAGAACCATTAGAGATAAGCAGAAATAAAGGCATTTTAGAGAGTATCTCGGCAAGCTCTACACAATGATAAAAATTTTTATTTAATTTCATACGGATATAAAACAAATCTAACATTGACATTTATCTACTGAATTCATTTCACATCATCCAATCTGCAGACAATGTCTCAACTTTTGTCTCTGTATTTAATCTTTGCGTTTTGCAAAGGAAAACAATGGAGAAAGTATATAAATAATTAAGCGTAGAGCGCCGAAAAAATTTGACATGTTCTACATATCTTACTCGAATCTGAGCGATTCTGAGCGGGATAGGAGACAGAAATAAAAATAGACATGCTCTTTATGCCGAAGTCAAATTTGAGCGATTTTGAGCGATTTCGAAAACAAAACTATAAATAAGCAATAAAACCGGTGTCACACCTCAAAGTGTCCGGGTTTATCTCAGGTCGGAGTGACTGAAACTAAATAAATAAAAATTTGAAGTTTGTGGATATCTGGGAGTCAGCCGTGACTAAAAATCGATGAGTGCTGATCAAAAGCAGTTTTTTGACGTTTTTAACGATGCTAAAAAAGCTAAAAAATTTAGAAACGAAGTTAAAATAATTATAGAAAATTTAACGAAATATAGTCAAAGAAAATATGGAAATGGCGCGAAGCACCGATAATTTGACGTTAATCAGTCAAAAATCTCTAAATATGAGCAAAACAGCAAACTTTCTGCGATTTTTTTTGTGGAAAAATCACTCATTCTGGGGGTCAGCAGCCATTCTGCGGAGGGACAAGCCCTCCAAGAACACAACTGTTACGCACTCGTACTCATGCAAAATTTATTATGCTAAATTAGTCGCTTAGTCTTCTGTCATTTTTTAAGCAACAAACAAATTAAACGCGTTTAAGCGTTGTCAAAGAAATGAAAAACAGTATGTCACAAAGAAAGGTCATTTGCTTCATATCAAAGTACGATATTCGAGGAAGAAAAGAGTAAGTGCCTACAATGCTGTCCTAATTTAGGGCTTCTATTAGGTACTTGAATTAAGAGCACGAAACTGCACAGAATCATTTTTGTGACCTTATAAAATTCCGTAAACAAAGTAATTTATTCATACAAGTTATTTACAATTAATTCCGTACCACATTGTTATGTACCATGCAAAAAATAAACGACAGACGATCCGGACACTTTGAGGTATGATACCGACCTAAAGCGCAGGCACGTAGCTGGCCGTCGTATTTTGGGGGACCAACACCAATTTTTGGAAGATTAAGCCCAAAACAGCCAAAATTAGCACAAAATAACGTTTAAAAAGTCATTTTCCGATTTTTCTGAATTCTAAGGGGGTCCGATCCAAACCCCCCCACATTCCCCCAGAGATACGTGTCTGGCAAAGCGCCGAAAAATTTTGCATTCCACAATTCAAGAGAACTCTAAAAACCTGTTTCGGCGGTGTTATACATGCACATCGAGAATTTTTAATTTTTTCTCTGGGGGACCCTTGTGAGATTCAAAAAATATTTTTCATCTCTAGGGGGCGGCCCCTGTCTCGCTGAATACGGGCCAGAATGTGAGAATAAACACCATTTACCATATCTGAAGCCGAATCCGCTTTCCATCTAGTTCAATAGTCTTTATTTTAAAGTCGATGCCTGAACAAAGAGGTACGGGAAGCAGAATCAACAACTCGCTTGGTTTGTTTCATAACAAGTGAAACTCGGCTACTTAAGCAGCACAGTGAAATAATAGAGGAGTACATAGTTTATTGTATTTGACAAAAAATTCTTCGACGTCAATCTTAAGACATATCTGTCCAAAAGTTAACGTGCACGTAACGTAAGTTTATTTACTTAGAAAATAGATTACACCAAGACTATTCAATAAATTAAAGCGTCAATGAAATTTATACTACTTTTATAATAAAGAAATTAAACACACATGCACACTGGGGGTATGGGGAGTATCCCTACCAGAACTTTCAAAGGGAATAAACCTCAGGCCATTTTGGATGAAAACTGATTGCTTGAACCATAAAAACGTCAAATGACGCCTAACAGTGAAATTTTAAGAACATATGTATACTTATTTCTCGAGCAGTAGAAAGTTCAATTTATTCATCCAGACACTTTTCTTCTATTATCTTGAATATATCTGATGTTACAGATCATTCCGTTGCCCCTTATTGTAATTGTTTTCATGCAAATTTAATCATGAAAAATCAAATACAAGAAATTAAGTATGAAAATTGGACATTAAATAAGTAAAAAATTACTCATAAAGCCCCCCAGTAAACTCGATTTACCTCCCTCCCAGAGATTTTGACCGTTTGCACGTATGAAATTAAATAATTACGATTTTAGCATGCAGTCTAGAGAAGACCTGCTATAATTAAGAAGAACAACCGAGCTGCAAAACTTCTAGAACTTAAATAGGAGTAAACTTTTCAGTGATAAATTATAGCCTAACAGAGCTGAATACTTGGAAATAATTTAAATCAAATTACCAATAGTAGAAATGAATGTTGAGCTAAATGAATCTTCGGCAAAACGATAAAGAATACACGTTTTTCCTACGCCAGAATCTCCAATCAGTAAAATCTTAAAAAGAAGATCATATTGCCGCTTCGCAGCCATATTAGTCTGAAACTTTGTCTTTCCCTCATTCAAACGACCTCAGCAAACAATTCGACGATCTTGAAAGGAAACTTGACGGCAAAATATGATGGTGCAAAAAAAATCCGAATTCGAAGACTGCTGCATAATGAATGAGAGAACTAAAGTTAAGAGAAGTGCTATACGATAACAAAGATGAAGATGATGGTGACAGCAAAAAACAACAAAAATAACATCAAAAAAGATGACACTCAGGATTTTTACGGAAAATTGAAATTTGAACTTTTTACATGGAAGTCATGGCAGTTTTGAAATCGCAATATTCGCGTGGTACTTCTACAGGATAGAAGATAAGTGTTATGAAGTCCTCAGCGATGATAAATATTATGATAAACGCGGACCCGTATCCAGGATCCGGCCAAGGGGATGGGAGGGCGGACCCAACAAAAATTGGTCTACATCTCGGAAAATTCGTCATGATAGCTAGCAAAAACCACATTTTCCGACGTTTCTCGACACGCTCTATACATTAAGATAATAAAATTTAAACTTTCTTGAGAAAGGTTTTTTCCTAATTTAAAGGGCTACAAAAAGTGTCATTTTTTGGTCGTGCTTGGGCCAAAAATATGGAAAATACTTAAATCCGACGCGAAGCGCCAAAAATTTGAAGATTTTGTGACAACGACATGCGATTTTTCCATCATTCCGTACATTATCTTACCTCCCAAAATTTGTTTCCGGCCAAGAAGGGGGCCGTAACGTAGCTAGGGCTGGCAAAGAATGGGTTTTTGAGTTTTTGTTGGTTTTCGTGGGTGCAAGAATTTCAAAATTTCTGTTTATTAAGTTTTTTCACAATTTAAATCGTTATTTTGTATAAAAATTATCGATGCTATTACTGACTTTCTTCTGTACTTGGCAACACCGTTTTTTCCACTTTTTGGTCCATTAGTCAACCAAAATTTTGAAAAACAAAAAAGCCTCTTAGGCTTGGTTGGCAATGTGGAAAATTTTTTTAATGCAAAAATGCGTTTTAGAGGGGTAAAATATCAAAATTGGATTGATTTAATTTTATTATTTCTTGTTACTGATGCATCTAGACATCTACCTAAGCATCTATACATCGACCTAAGCATCTATGAATCGACCTAAGCATCTATACAACAACCTAGGCATCTATACATTGACCTGAGCGGGAGCGACCTCGACCTAAGCAGCTTAAAAAGCTTTTCAGATATACTAAGCCTAAGCCTAAGTATATTAGAAGCAAAAACTTAGATTTTCCTATATCTTATAAAGTGAAACCGGAAAAACATGCAAAAAAAATGAAAATTTTTTAAATTTTCTTTTAAAATTTCAAACAGCTCTCCGCGCCTTTTTTCTTGTTTCTCCTTCATTGCTATGCTTCCTTCCATAATTTCAGCCCATATAATTTATTTCTGACAAATGTGTAAGTCCTTGGATGGAGCCGTTTAATCGTCCCACCCAACACTCAAATCGACAGTTGCCTGCAACTTTGCAAGTATGGCTCAGATTTTCACCAAATTTGGGTATCATTCGGCATAACTGAGTTTCGGAACCAGCAAACCGCGATAGGAGAAGCATAGAGGTGTTAGAACAAACGAAGACCAGCCAAGTGGCAGCCGCGGAAAGAAAAGCGGAACGTTCAAGCTGCAAAGCTGATGGAAATATGACAGAGGAAAGGGGAAGCAGAACTAGTGAAAGAGTGAAGCGATCCTGAACCGATTAGTCATGTGATAAGTTTATTTGGAATAATAAAGAGACATGCGGATGTGTTTGACTCCTTGTAACTCATTATACTGTAACATATAACGTTTACCGCATTAGTGTAAAGGACATTTACATAGAATCAGGAAGTAGTTAATTTTACCCACATTAGGTGTGTTTGGGTAAATGTGGGACATTCAAAGTACAATGAAACAGACTGTATGGAATAAAAAACAGACATGCGGATGTGTTTGACAGCTTGTAACTCATTATACTGTAGAATATCACGTTCATTGCATGAGTTTTAAGGACATTGACATGTAATCATGAAGTAGGTAATTGATAACATCATTAGGCGGATGTGTTTGACTCCTTGTAACTCATTATACTGTAGAATATCACGTTTACCGCATTAGTTTAAAGGACATTTACATAAAATTATGATGGAGGTAATTTTCAGCCCCATTAGGTGTGTTCAATAAAACAGACTATTACATGATCCGAAATGATTGGTACGGATGTAGGAGGTACATAAACATTAGTGAGGAACGTACTTATAGAAATGACAGAAAATGCTATTAGTGAAAATCTGTTTAACACAAGTTTGGTCTTTTTACTGTTGTTAGTAAAGCCTTATTGCATCTGATCAAGTATCTTCCTTTATAAAAATTATCTAATCACAAAATTTACTGTATCACAGAAATCTTATTACTTTCTATATTCACTACAGGCGACAATCGGATTGGACAACATTTAAGAGGCTGACGTGCGATTGGTAGGAAAGAGCGCAAAACTTTGTTTTTTACTGACTTCTGCGAAATCCGTCATCAGCGAATCAAATTATTTGACGCTAAATTTTCTAGCAACACAGGAAAAATTACCTATAAAAGGAAGATGCAATGCTCCCGCGCGCATTGTTAAATTATATTCAATGTACGTACTAACGAGTGAATATGTAAGGAATCGCTATGTGGTGGGCACAGGTATCAGTGAAGAAGCGGAAGGCACCAACGGCCAGGACGAGTTTAAGTGTGCTTTTGCCAGCATGCAATCTTTGAGAATTCGAGTATACACATATAGAAAGTCCTTGGATTCGTCAATTACGGCTGATACCACTAATTCTGCTGCCACTTAACTATATCATATTTTCAACAGATTAGCAGCTAGAACCTTCCAGTTTTTTTAATCCGCGCCCGAAAATCTATACTACTACGGATTTTCACTCATCTTGATGCTCCAATCGCACTTCGCTAATTGATAATTGTGACAAAGGCCCGACGAACTGGAGGATTAGAATAGTGAGTGGTGTAAACAACATGTTTTCTAATCATTAAGTTGAGCTTAGCACTGGCTTAGGCTTAGGCTTAGATATGTGCCTTCAAATTTGTGCCAGTGGATGATGTAAGCCTGGGTCAGATGGGGCGAAAATTGCGGAGCGAGCAAAGCGAGCAAAGCAATTTTTGCCCTATTTTTGGCTAAGGCTTAGATCATCCCCTCACACCAATCTGAAGCCTCAAACAGCACTTTTTGGGCTTGTAATCATCATGAGCAGCGCGATGAACCAAGACTTGCCATTAAGCAAGTTTGCAATATGCTAATTAGCCTAATTTGCATACTATACTAATTAGGCTAATTTGCATATGAAAAACTAGCTTCCGCGGCCAGTTTTGGGTTTCTAGCAATGCTCGTGATGATTAGAAACCCGAAAAACTGTTGTTTTGTACGAAATTGAAAAATCAGTAATATCGAATATATTCCAAAAAATTTTTTCCGCGCCCCAATTTATCATGTTCTACCAGTTTGGCACAAAAATTTTGGCATTCCGTATTCGTTTTGCTCCTTTTCTAAAAGTAACATATTCTTAACTTTAGCCAAAACTAGCCTTAAAAAGCCGTGTGATGTGATGTGCATAGCTTGCAGTAAAGATAAGTTTATTGAGTTTTTGGAAAAAAATTCAATTTTCAACTGTATTTTCTTCCATTCAATCGAACTTACAAAAAAATCAATATTTTTGCTTGATTTTTGTTAATAATCCTCTTATTCTAACAAATACAATGTTTAACTTGCAGAAACAACTCTGGCCAACTTACTTCAACGTTTCCTACGAGGAAATAATGCTAAATGTACCTATCATTGGTCTTTTTAGATTAAAGTGGTTTTTTAGGTCAAAATCGAACTTTTTCCACTTTTTGGATGGAGGGAGATCCTATCATTTTGAGAAAATAAGGGTTGGACAACACGTATAGGTCTCTAAGAGGCACATTCCTGCTAAGTTTTATAAAAATCGGCGCTGGTTTTTTCAGGTTACAAGCGGTGTGTTTAGGCTACAATTGCCTTGGTTTTTTAAGAGGCCATGACATTGAAGTACAAAAACACGACATGAGGTGAGTACTGACTAAATAGCAAGCGATTTGACTTGACTTAATGTGTAAGTAATGAAGTTAGAGGTGAACGAGGTCGAGGGATATTGAGGAGGAATATGATGGACGACTAGCCACCACTAGCAACCACTGGCCAGGTGTGTGATGCCTGCCTACAGTGAGCAGATGTGAAACAAGAACATGCAGCACGGTAATAACCTGATTTAGACAAAATTTTAACACCGGACAAAAGCGCGCCAACTGCTTAAAAAACCGGACATCGAAAACCGGACAAGACTGTCAACCGGACATCAAGCCTGAAAACCGGACATACGCCTCAAAACCGGACATATATGTCCGGTCTCCGGCCAAGTTGGCATGGAAACCCTGACTGAACCTGACCTGCCTAAGAACACACGAGTTTATCGACAGTCAAACAAAAATTTTTTGAAGTTAATCTCAAACCTGCTGAGATTTTATTCATTTATGAGTTTCTCATCGTATTTTATCCTTTCAGCACGAATTAAATATGGAGGATCGCACTGTAAAGCAATATACCGTAGAAACCTTTGTTATATGACTTGAATACACTTTTGTAGTACTTCAAACTTTTTAAAAACTTGGATAAATGAAAGTAACATAATATTTTCACCAAACCCTATGCATGGAACAGCGCTCTAGCGAGTAGCTAAAAAACTGTCTTCTAGACAGCCTAATGTAATACAATTTTGCATAATAAAACATTATATGCTTATTATACGGAAAGCCAGGAGGCTCAAATGATTAAAAACGTTAAAGAATAGGAGAACAACGTAATTTTTCAAATTAAAGAAAGTTAACGACGTATTATTTCAAATTTGAATCTTCATCAACGTATTTTTTCAAAGAAAGATCAACGTAATTTTTCAAAAAAATGAACCTCCTGGTTTGAAAAAAGCGTTAAACAACTTCCAGTATATTCGCTTTACTCAGCAGATAATCGTCGATAACGACGTAAAAATTCAAATATTCGTGTATCTTAACAGTAAAATTCTTGAAAAAGAAAAGTTAAAAATTTCAATATAGTGATCCTCTTGGTTTGAAATTTTGGGTCGTTATAGTCAACTGTTTGAATTTTTACGCTAACCAAATGTGTGAAAAAGAACATCGTCCTTTACAATGCATAACGTTTTTAATCATTTGAGCCCCGACAGTAACAACAATTCAAACAACATTAACGTAATTTTTCAAAACTCGTTGATTAACGTAATTTTTCAAAACTCGTTCGTTGATTAACGTAATTTTTCAAAACTCGTTGATTAACGTAATTTTTCAAAACTCGTTGATTAACGTAATTTTTCAAAACTCGTTGATTAACGTAATTTTTCAAAACTCGTTGATTAACGTAATTTTTCAAAAGTCGTTGATTAACGTAATTTTTCAAAGGACTTTGAAGCGAAAACACTGTTGTAGACACCAATATAACCTGCTTTCCGATTGTATTATATACTGTAGCTGCTCAAAAAAGCGCAATCAATGAAAACATCAGCGCTACACTTATGTAGATTTTGCAGCGCTGTATAGGGCTGCAAAATCTACATAAAAATCGCCGACCGTCCCGCCTGGCCGACTAGACACAACACTAAACGGCATGCAGTGGGCTTAGGGAAATGTTGATTTAGGGTAACGGTACCTTTGGTGAGACAGGGGTGACCCTGACTGGGGGGTGATCCACTTATGCAACTAAAACTAAAATATCTTAGGAACCAGCGGACCGATTGAGTTGAAAAATTTGGGTAAGGAACGGATAAGTACTAGCCACACGCGTATGGTACTCTCTAGGATAATTGACTTTAGATGGGTGCTTCCTGAGAGGGGGTGACCCTGAATGAACTAAAAATCAAAATATTTTACGAAACCAGTGTTTGTACCAACTGAGCGGAAATTCCGGATTTAGAACGAATATTTTCTAGTCATAGGTAGAGAATCAATTAGGAGTCCCTTTGAGCCGAGCAGCTTCTTTTAATTCTGTTTGGCCGACCAGACCCTGCCCCAGCACCGACCGATCGTGACATCTGGCCGACTAGAATCATTGAAGAAGCCATTTGTGCAGTGAAAACCTGATACAGTAATAAGACTTTTATCGAAAATGGATCGTTTGGAAAGGAATAGACTGTAGTAGGAATCCTTTTAAGCCGACCAGATTTTTGAGATATTTTTAGACTGACATCACCACATCGCCGACCATCCCACCTGGCCGACTAGATCAAAATCTTTGTAACAGAAGATTTATGAGCAGTAGGAATCCCTCTAAGCACACCAGATTTTCGAAATTTTTTGAGAATGACATCGCCGCATCGCTGACCGTCCCGCCTGGCCGACTAGACCCAATGTTATATAACAGAAAGCCTATAACTGGTATAGTCCCCTTTAAGCCAACCAAATTTTTGAAATTTTGTTTGACCGACTATACCACATCACCGACCATCCCATCTTGCCGACTAGAGTCAAATTATTCTAATAAAAAATTAATGAGCAGTGGGAATCCCTCTAAGCCGACCAGACTTCTGAAATTTTGTTGGATGAAGCCTACCACATCACCGACCGTCCCATCTGGCCGACTGGATTAAAATTTTTCTAATAAAAAATTAACGAGCAGTGGGAATCCCTCTGAGCCGACCAGATTTCTTACATTTTGTTTGATGGAGTTTACCACATCACCGACCGTCCCATCTGGTCGACTAGATCCAAATTTTTGTAGCAGAAGATTTATGAGCAGTAGGAATCCTTCTAAGCTGAGCAGATTTTCGAAATTTTTTTAGAATGACATCGCCGCATCGCCGACCATCCCGCCTGGCCGATTAGACCCAATTTTATATAACGGAAAGCCTATAAATGGTATAGTACCCTTTAAGCCAGCTAGATTTTTGAAATTTTTATCTTCTCGATTATACCACATCACTGACCGTCCCATCTTGCCGACTAGAGTCAAATTATTCTTAGTAGAAAATTCATTAGGAGTGGGAATCATTCTAAGCTGACCAGTTCCTTTAAGCCAACCTTGGGTGTCAGCCTAGCTCAATGCATACAACATACAGTGCCGCTCAAAAGTTTAAGGCCACCCACGATTTCAACGCAGTGTCTGTTTGAATCGTAAATTCTTAACTAATTATTGTTCAAGAGTTACAAAATTGAACAGAACCACAACTAACAAATATCATCAATTAAGAATCAACAAAAAATAATCGACTAAAAGGAAATCTGATAGCCTTTAGCTTGAATTGATGCTTGTCAGGCCCAGTCTTAGGCATTTGGGGGCCCTGTGCGAGGTACCTTTTTGGGGGCCCCGGGTATTTAACAGTGTAAAACCTTTAAATTTAAGTTATACGTAGCTACCACACATGCACATGGGGGCGGGGGGGGCGAGGGCCGATGGAGTATTACTCCCACTTGAAGGATCAGCCAGCCAGATACTGTCCAGCGATTTTGAAATGACTTTTATTCATTTTTTAGCTGGCTTGAAAGAAATTAGACCAGTTTTTTGCATAAAATATCAAAAATTTTTGAAATTTCTATAATAATTCAGCAGTAAAATGGAAAAGTGATTTTGAATGAAAGTCGACTGTTTTTGGAAAAGTTGGGAACCGCTCATAGGTGAGCAGCACGGAAATTCTCGGGGGGGGGGTGCAAGATTATTCCACAGCCAAAAATGGTCTGAAAAGTGATGGAAGGGCAAAAACACCATTTTTGACGCATCTCGTTGAACTCTATCCCTTGACGTCAAAAAATCGCGAAAAAACAAAAAATTGTTCAAAATCGAATTCTGGGGGTATTTCGATTTCTGGGAGTTATTCGGCAGGCTCGAGGTGTATATCCCCCACCCACCCACGCCCCCTATAACAAAATCCTATATCCGCCACTGTGCCCATGTATGTCTCAGGTTGAAGCAAATAGTTTTATCTTGATCTGATCCCCAGATCGGGCAGGCCCCTTTAACGTGAGTAGCGCTAAGATCGGAATATTAATTAATGCCATGTCTATAATCCACAGAGTAATATGCAGAAAGATAAAACGAAAAATAATTATGAAAAATGTGAATCTATGATTCTTTAGCAATTTTTAAAAATTGATGTTTCACTTCAAATTAATTTGTGAAAAAGCGTGTTTTTAGCATCTGACTGAGAATATCACAAAACAAAGCTTTTCGCGTCAAATTTCTTTGAAAAATGGAAAATTTGTGAAAGAAAAACAACCTAGCAACACTATTCATAATAACGCATTTGAATCTGGAACTTCAACAAGCATTGCGTAGTAAATAGCTATAAACAGCATGCATCAGATAATAAAAGCTGACTACAATTTTTAGTAATTTAAGCAAGCCAATAAGCTTATTTTTCATAATCACAGTCAAAATCCAGCGTTAAAAGACTATTAGAAGCACTTGCATAGTGCATTGTGGCGGGGCCCCTGGAGGTCCCTTAGGGGCCCCGGGGCCCTGTGCGGCCGCACACTCCGCACATGCCTAAGACCGGGCCTGAATGCTTGTATACAAAGTGTTAACGAATTGATCAATTTGACGCATTTTTTCTTTGGCGTTGAACCCAAGATTTCCTTCATTTTTCAGTCATTTTTGCTCGTGAAATGCACTTTGGAATTCTGTTTCTGAAGTCTCTCATTCATAATTCGTCAAATATTTTTATTTGGACCGAGTTCCTGGGACTGTAGAGGTCAGACAAATAAAGGCTATCCCTACCCCACAAAATATGCTTCACCCTTCTGGAAAAAAATGTCTTGGATGTTTTTTTTTTTGAGGCAGTCACCAAAGAAGGAACCAAGTGCTCCTTAGTTAAACAAATATATGAAGTGGTTGTAAATTTTGGGTTGGAAGGTAATAAAACCAAATCACAACATCATGGCTCCAAATGGACTCCAGACCAAAACGCTGCATTCTCTTCTGTGTTTGACGCTTCCGGCCATGCATTTGACATTTTATTTTTTGTCTGAAGGTCTGCGGACTAAACCCCTTAATCTCGAAGTCAAATAATCAAATATGACTCTCCGAGAAAAAGAAACCTTTGAACAATCGAGGAAAGTCCAAAACGAAATTTCGAGCAAAAATCAATACGTTTTTTCTGTTAAACTCGATCGCAGAAAGACTTTTTATGACGATCCAATTATACAGCAAAGACACCGACCAACAGGGCCGTGCTTAGAGGTTTAGCGGCCCTGGGCGAAACTTATTTTGGCGGCCCCCATAATTTTTAAAACTGGTATTATAGGCATCATAATTATCACTTATGTATATCCTTTACATATGTACCTATATGTTCGCAGTTAGCATCTTTCTGTAAATTTACTAACAAAATATTGTGCTACATTATTTTTAGTAGGTATCGTATGTTTTTTCTCAAATAATTTACCTATTTCGTGAATGATGACGTGTTTTATTACAAAATAACTTGCCTAGCTTTCTGAGCGGCAAACTGGTCAATCAATTGCAAAAAATCTAACAAAGATGATAAATCCTTTTCAATTGAAATAATCGCTAGTGCACTTAGACGAGAATCAGTCATAGTTGACCGCAAATATGTCTTTATTAATTTCAGTTCCGAGAAGGAACGTTCTGCTGAGGCCACAGCAATAGGTATTGTAAGTAAAATTCTGAAATCAATTATAAGGTTCGGGAAAACATCCTGGAAGTCATTTGATAGATATTTAAGAGTAGCTAGTGGCGAAGTTAATTTATTTGGACTTGATCGAGCAAGAACTTCTAGCTCAGTGTACATGTCTGGTCCATGTGCATGACTTGAGCGATTCATCATCTTCCCATGTTTTTAAAGCTGGTATTCGTGGGTAGTGCTCAATGAGAAACCTTGAAAACGGTATTTCTTAGCCATACCATCATTTTTAAGACCATTTTTCGACCTCTTAAAAACCTTGCACCTACACCCCGGGATTTTGTTGCTGCCCACATATGCTGCGGGGGTCTTAGGTGGCGCGGTCAAGCGTTCCCTGCGGGGTCCGGGACAGAGTCCCTACAAATTTTGTAAAAAAGCATTTTAATGTCAAATAATAACGTTAAAATTTTCGCAAAAACGGCCGAATTTCGGTCCTGAATGGAGCCCAAAAACACTCAAAATCGATGAACTCTTACATCTCACAAAACTTCTGAGCTGAAATGCGTTTTTCGACCTCTGCTAATTACATAGCGCAGCAACGGGTCGCTGCCAATAAGATATAGAAAAATGTATAAATTGAAGTTTTTGTTCTTACCCTTTTCAGGCCCATTTGTGGCCTTCTTATTAAGAAGATGCACTTCAGAAAACAGGAAATGCACAAAAACATAAGAAAATTCGGCCATTTCTTTCATTTAAAATAGGATTGTGTCCTTGTAAAGAAAGACAAAAAAGCAAAGAATAGACAAACTGGTACACAATCATTTTCGCACTTTTAGTTTTATGCTCATCAAGCGTGCGCACTTTCATTCAATGAACTAATAGTGCATTAAATTACTAGTGGTGTGAAGTGCTAGATTATTTCGGCTGATTCAAGCTTTTAAATTCATTTGATCTATGGCTCAGTGCAAAGCGCCGGAAAATTTTGACATTTTAGCCTTTTTGAACTCAATTTTCTGGACAAACATTATTGCAACAGAAAAATCAACAATATGTCTGAAAAACGAGAACAAGTATAGCTCAGTCAGCGTTCTCTTAAAAATGCAAGTAAAGATTTTTAACTGACTGTGTTTGCATTAGAACGTCGAAAAATCGATCCTTTTGAACGTATGTATCGAATTATTGTAAGAGGGCCGCCAAAAAATGAATTATATACGGCAGGCGCTACAACTTTTTTAGCGGCCCATAATTTTAGCGGACCTGTGCGGCCGCACAGTTCGCACCCCCTAGGCACGGCTATGCCGACCAATTGTCTGCCTCAAAAGCAATGGTCCACAATAAATAGACAATTCACCCTGCATGTCAGGAGCGGTCAGACGCCAATTTTTAAAGAAGTTCGCTTTAGACCACATAGTTCTTCAGTGGCCAATTTAGAGGACCGCCCCGGGCCGAGGAAGATCAGTGAAGGAATCTAATTGCTTGTGTCTCTTATCTTTGTTTTGTATGACATATTAAATTTTCTTTAAACATCCGGCTATCACTCTTTAGAATAGTTTAGTATTCTTAAACATATACGCGATTTTTGACCAAAATACCAGCAAAATGGAGCGGAATTCACCGTAATAAATCAGCCAGTAGTTAACATAATTAAAAATGACTAAACTTCCTGAAATCAGCGGAGAAAACTAATCTAGAAACTTTTTCAGAGTGAAATTTAGGCTTTTAGTTTCACAGTTAAAAGCGATTTGAAAACCCAATCGATTTTGGAGTAATCAATCAGAGCGGCCTTAAACTTTTGAGCGGCACTGTATATCATATGTGTAATTCATTCTGGAAACACGGGCATCCCTCCCTTTTGGGAATGTAGCCCTATTTTGCAAGTATCCCGGAGCCTGAGAATGGCCTCTTATGTTCCTTATACACAAGGCAAGTTCTATATAGTTAATGTTATTATTTTGTTCATTGTAGATTGAAAGCATAGGTTTTTATTTGGCAAATATGACTTAAAGCGTGAGTTGATACCAATTGTTTCTGGTCTTCATTTACAGTTTGAGTCACTTTGGCTCTGTACGTCGCAATTAGAGAAAAGTTGTTAGTTTTAATTTGATAGGAATTTTAGGGGAATAAAAAAAGTGGAATAAGACGTGCTTTAAACAACGGTACATAAAATTGCATGCCAAATCTTAATGTCAAAATTAAGAAATATATATGAAGACTTATGAGCACAAAATTCCATAATTATTTATAAAAACATTGCCAATCACTTAAAAATCAATCTTTGAAGAAAAACATTTAAGAATCTGGTCGGCTTAAAGGGCTCTCTTATAAAAATTTGGGTCTAGTCGGACAGATGGCACGGTCAGTGATGTGGTGTTGTCGGCCCAAAAACAAATTAAAAATATGATATTTGGCATGGCCGGTCAAACAAAATTTTAAAAATCTGGATGGCTTAAAGGGATTCCCATTGTTCATAAATTTTCTGTTGCAAAAATTTGAATTTAGCCGGCCATATGGGATGGTCAGTGATGTGGTATGGTCGGTCAAACAAAAATTAAAAAATCTGGTCGGCTTAAAGGGATTCCCACTGCTCATGTGTTTTCTATTTCAAAAATTTGAATTTAGTCGACCAGATGGAACGGTCAGTGATGTGGTATGGTCGGTTAAACAGAACTCCAAAAATCTGGTTGGCTAAAAGGGGACTATACCAGTTAAAGGCTTTCTGTTATATAAAATTGGTTCTAGTCGGTCAGGTGGGATGGTCAATGATGTGGTAAACTTCATCGGAAAAATTCCAGAAATCTGGCTGTATAAAAGTGGACTATACCAGTTATAGGTTTTCCATTATACAAAATTGGGTCTAGTCGACCGGGCGGGACGGTCGGCGATGCAGCGATGTCATTCTAAAAATTTCGAAAATCTGGTCTGCTTAGAGGGATTCCTACTGCTCATAAATCTTATGTTACAAAGATTTGGATCTAGTCGGCCAGTTGGGACGATCGGTGATGAGGTAAACTTCGTCCAACAAAATTTAAGAAATCTGGTCGGCTTAGAGGGTTTCCCGCTGCTAATTAATTTTTCATTAGGAAAATTTGAATCTAGTCGGCCAGATGGGACGGTCGGTGATGTAGTATGGTCGGTCAAACAAAATTTCAAAAATCTGGTTGGCTAAAAGGGGACTATACCAGTTATAGGCTTTCTGTTATATAACATTGGGTCTAGTCGGCCAGGCAGGACGGTCGGCGATGCGGCGATGTCATTCTAAAAAAATTTCGAAAATCTGGTCAGCTTAGAGGATTCCTACAGCTCATAAATCTTCTGCTACAAAAATTTGGATCTAGTCGACCAGATGGGACGGTCGGTGATGTGGTAAACTCCATCAAACAAAATTTAAGAAATCTGGTCGGCTCAGAAGGATTCCCACTGCTCGTTAATTTTTTATTAGAAAAATTTTAATCCAGTCGGTCAGATGGGACGGTCGCTGATGTGGTAGGCTTCATCCAACAAAATTTCAGAAATCTGGTCGGCTTAGAGGGATTCCCACTGCTCATTAATTTTCTGTTAGAAAAATTTGACTCTAGTCGGCAAGATGGGATGGTCGGTGATGTGGTATAGTCGGTCAAACAAAATTTCAAAAATTTGGTTGGCTAAAAGGGGACTATACCAGTTATAGGCTTTCTGTTATATAACATTGGGTCTAGTCGGCCAGGCAGGACGGTCGGCGATGCGGCGATGTCATTCTAAAAAATTTCGAAAATCTGGTCAGCTTAGAGGGATTCCTACAGCTCATAAATCTTCTGCTACAAAAATTTGGATCTAGTCGACCAGATGGGACGGTCGGTGATGTGGTAAACTCCATCAAACAAAATTTAAGAAATTCTGGTCGGCTCAGAAGGATTCCCACTGCTCGTTAATTTTTTATTAGAAAAATTTTAATCCAGTCGGTCAGATGGGACGGTCGCTGATGTGGTAGGCTTCATCCAACAAAATTTCAGAAATCTGGTCGGCTTAGAGGGATTCCCACTGCTCATTAATTTTCTATTAGAAAAATTTGACTCTAGTCGGCAAGATGGGATGGTCGGTAATGTGGTATAGTCGGTCAAACAACTTTTCAGAAATTCGGTTGGCTTAAAGGGGACTATACCAGTTATAGGCTTTCTGTTATATAACATTGGGTCTAGTCGGCCAGGCAGGACGGTCGGCGATGCGGCGATGTCATTCTAAAAAATTTCGAAAATCTGGTCAACTTCGAGGGATTCCTACTGCTCATAAATCTTCTGTTACAAAAAATTTGAATCTAGTCGGCCAGATGGGACGGTCGGTGATGTGGTGGGCTTCATCCAACAAAATTTCAGAAATCTGGTCGGCTCAGAGGGATTCCCACTGCTCGTTAATTTTTTATTAGAAAAATTTTAATCCAGTCGGTCAGATGGGACGGTCGGTGATGTGGTAGGCTTCATCCAACAAAATTTCAGAAATCTGGTCGGCTTAGAGGGATTCCCACTGCTCATTAATTTTCTATTAGAAAAATTTGACTCTAGTCGGCAAGATGGGATGGTCGGTGATGTGGTATAGTCGGTCAAACAAAATTTCAAAAATTTGGTTGGCTTAAAGGGGAATATACCAGTTGTAGGCTGTCTGTTATATAACATTGGGTCTAGTCGGCCAGGCGGGACGATCGGCGATGCGGCGATGTCATTCTCAAAAAATTTCGAAAATCTGGTCTGCTTAGAGGGATCCTACTGCTCATAAATCTTCTGTTACAAAGATTTTGATCCAGTCGGCCAGGTGGGACGGTCGGCGATGTGGTGATGTCAGTCTGAAAATATCTCGAAAATCTGGTCGGCTTAAAAGGATTCCTACTATAGTCTATTCCTTTCCAAACGATCCATTTTCGATAAAAGTCTTATTACTGTATCAGGTTTTCACTGCACAAATGGCTTCTTCAATGATTCTAGTCGGCCAGATGTCACGATCGGTCGGTGCTGGGGCATGGTCTGGTCGGCCAAACAGAATTAAAAGACGCTGCTCGGCTCAAAGGGACTCCTAATTGATTCTCTACCCATGACTAGAAAATATTCGTTCTAAATCTGGAATTTCCGCTCAGTTGGTACAAACACTGGTTTCGTAAAATATTTTGATTTTTAGTTCATTCAGGGTCACCCCCTCTCAGGAAGCACCCATCTAAAGTCAATCATCCTAGAGAATACCATACGCGTGTGGCTAGTACTTATCCGTTCCTTACCCAAATTTTTCAACTCAATCGGTCCGCTGGTTCCTAAGATATTTTAGTTTTAGTTGCATAACTGGATCACCCCCCAGTTAGGGTCACCCCTGTCTTACCAAAGGTACCGTTACCCTAAATCAGCATTTCCCAAAGCCCACTGCATGCCGTTTAGTGTTGTGTAGTGCCCTATACAGCGCTGCAAAATCTACATAAATGTAGCGCTGATGTTTTCATTGATTGCGCTTTTTTGAGCAGCTACAGTATATAATACAATCGGAAAGCAGGCTATATTGGTGTCTACAACAGTGTTTTCGCTTCAAAGTCCTTTGAAAAATTACGTTAATCAACGAGTTTTGAAAAATTACGTTAATCAAAGAGTTTTGTAAAATTACGTTAATCAACGAGTTTTGAAAAATTACGTTAATCAACGACTTTTGAAAAATTACGTTAATCAACGAGTTTTGAAAAATTATGTTAATATTGTTTGAATTGTTGTTACTGTCGGGGCTCAAATGATTAAAAACGTTATGCATTGTAAAGGACGATGTTCTTTTTCATACATTTGGTTAAGGTAAAAATTCAAACAGTTGACTATAACGACCCAAAATTTTAAACCAAGAGGATCACTATATTGAAATTTTTAACTTTTCTTTTTCAAGAATTTTACTGTTAAGATACACGAATATTTGAATTTTTACGTCGTTATCGACGATTATCTGCTGAGTAAAGCGAATATACTGGAAGTTGTTTAACGCTTTTTCAAACCAGGAGGCTCATTTTTTGAAAAATTACGTTGATCTTTCTTTGAAAAAATACGTTGATGAAGATTCAAGTTTGAAATAATACGTCGTTAACTTTCTTTAATTTGAAAAATTACGTTGTTCTCCTATTCTTTAACGTTTTTAATCATTTGAGCCTCTTGGCTTTCCGTATTATTAGTTTAAATGCACAGTATCAAGATAGTTGCTTCAGTTAAGCATTTCTTGTGATTGATTCGCATTGATTTGGAAATTCTGATCCATGAACAAGGTTTCGTGGACCCTATCTGTGAAATTTCAGCATGTTAGAAGAACATTACAATGTAGTCTGTTTCATTCCAAACAGCTTATTTTTGATTTTGGGGTTATTACTGTAGTAGGATATTTAACTAGTTATGTTGTTGCAGCTGTCTATTAGTCGCCACACGTTAAGAAAAGCACATTAACAAGATTTTGAAGCCATTTTTGCAGTTAAAAAAACAATACAGTAAAAAGACTTTAGCAAAAATGGGCCGTTTGAAATGGAACAAACTATAGTTTAAACTACTCACAAAAATATCTATTAATACGCTGGCTGGACATACTAAAAATTTCAAGTGGTTTGTTTTATGCCTAGTGTTATACTTGTAGGTGCATGTTTAGACTAGCAAAAATAGGCGTTTTTGAGCGTTTCGCAGCGTGCTCGAAACACTGAAAAAACATTTTATACTTTAACTTTATTTCAATCATATTCAAAAAATATGCCGCACAACAGGGGCGAAATTAGGAATCGTGAGGTGGATTTAGGCAACGGAAAATTGTTTGAAAAATGATTGATTGTTTAGCATACAGGTTATGTTATTAGCGCAAAATTCTTCAAAATACGCATTTTCTGTGGCTTTTTTTCTGCCACATGATGGCGTTATCAACCGGTTTAGCAATATTTCAATTGTGGTGCTTCTATCATATTTTATACCAACGTTTGATATCCTCAGTAATTTCCTGCTTGATTGACCCACATTTTTCTGTATTTATTTTTAAGAATATTATTTTTCGAGTCTAAGACCTCTAGCCAGATTGTGTACCATGTTTTGTAAGGCTTTGGCGATGGAGGGTGGCTAATTTGGACCCATAATATTTCTACAGATTTCCGACAACATAAAGTATAAGTCTTATGATGATCATATCAAAATATTGAAAAGGAGCGCTAATCAGAACTGATTAAGCTTTCTAAGCTTGCCTCCACTCTACAATTTAAATAAATTATTCTTATTTAAAATCACCACGCTCAAAAATTTACAATGTTAGCTCAATAACTTTATAACGTACCTATCATTTTATTTTGCCAAGTTTAATAAAGTTTTCAGTTTCATTTTTCTGCTCGTATGACAATTAGAAGGCATTGTCGACTGCGCAGATAATTAATTCAAATTTGTCCGCATTGTAAACAAATGCAAAAAGTTCCACATAAAATTAATCGTAGAAGTAGAGATATCTAAAATCGCGTCAGTCTTCACGAAAGCCGTGCGGTTGCTGCTTTCATTTGATTGACATTGTGTTGCAAGCACGTTGGTTTACATCAAGTGCATTCATAAGTTGGCATTTTGGACTGTGAGCTCGTTCTCATTGATTGTTCACATTTTTTTACAACTTTCCTTAATTTTTGTTAATCAATTTTTTAGCCGTTTTAGGTACCAGTTCAGTAATTTTCGGTATTTGATTCGAAATCGGAGGTCGGATAAACCTCAGGAGCCAAATTTAGAAAGCAACACCTAAGTTATACGCCTGCAAAACGGCAAAAATCAAAATTTTACGTTATCCATAGGGTGTGTTTGGGCTCCTATATTTCAAAAACCAATCCATTAAGTTTCTTCAAATTCCACAGTAAGGTCATCCAAGGCATTACTTAAGAATCAATGAAATTTAAATAAAATTCATCTGATACGATTTGAGATATTAGTAGAAATGCAACGTTGAAAAGCGTTTTTCTTACGGTTTTTTGTCAATTCACACTGCAGTGTAAAGTGGTTTACATCAATCGATATTGCATTAAAATTTGGTTTTGGTGGCATAAATAATTCACCTCACCGCAATTACGTGATATGTTAGTTAGATCCGCAAAACCTTTTATAGTAATCCATCCTTTTCGGGTTTCAGAAGCCAGATGGAGCCATTTTGATCGAAAATTCGGAATCACGGGCCCGGATAGCGCTTAAGATTAATTGAAACATCAAATTTTTCATATTATACCTTTACCCTTGACATTTTTTGGATTCTTTTGCGAATTAATTGCTGCCATTTGCCTTATTCTATCGTGTTATTGTTACTATGTTGTTACGCTGTATTGTTTTTTTTTCAATTAGGCACAAACCCAAAAAACAAAGAAACGACTACAGTCAATGAAATTTTGGATTTTCTTGACTGAAGAGTAGCTTTTTTGTAGGAAGTTATTTAGGCAAAAAAATTTTTCTCATGAAGAAATACTTTCTCTAGGCTGTATAATATTTTCTAACGGGTTTAGGCTGGATGAACTAGTGGTAAGAAAGTCCTTAATTTGTGTCTCTATTCGTACATAGTTATAGTCTGTTTCAAATAACTTTGTGCATATGTTTTAAAAACTATCTGTGACAATAAGCCAACTGATTGCGATTATAGCATTGATCTTACGAGTAATTATCGTAACCTCTTGGCTTACTGCTGATGAAAATTCTAAAAATTTATGCACGAAGTTATGTAAAACCGACTATAAATTGACGATTTTTTATGTTCCGAAGATATAATACACTAGCAAAGAAAAATGCTCCGATGGAACAAAAAAGATGAATATACTTGGAATGTGGATTATTCAAGATGTAAAAGGAGGGGACTAGGAAAAATCTACCTAAAGTCGCAAAATCTGATGAAAATCATTCTTTCTCTAAGCAACGGAAAAAATCGAACTATATTCTGCGGCCAACAGATTAAAATAAATATTTAACCATAAAATGATTGAAAAAGCAGCACATTAGCTACGCAGTAGCTATGGGAAATGATGTTGAGTAAACTAACAGTCGTTCTAAGCCAATTGAATGAATGGTTTAAAACAGTAGGAAACACTTAAGTTGACTTGAAACAGACTAAATGTAGGTACACTAGCATGCCCTTAAGGAATGTGTACACTAATCAATCGGCCCCTGCTCTGCTTGCTTTAATGCTCAAAACAAAATAAACAACTTTAAATACAGTACTACTTAGTTTTCTATCGATCAGGATACGAAGCTAGTCAGCGTTGCTACTTGCCAGCAATTTAAAAAAATAAACATTACAGGTTTCGTTTATACACTCTTATCTGAAACTTCGAACATTATTTAAAAAAGACACTTTTTTAGAGGCCGCAGAATATACATCGATTTTTTGCGTTGCTTAGAGAAAGTGTGATTTTCAGCAGATTTTGTGACTTTAGGTAGATTCTCCCTAGTCCCCTCCTTTTACATCCTTAATAATCCACATTCCAAGTATATTCATCTTTTTTGTTCCATCGGAGCATTTTTCTTTGCTAGTACCCTACTTTTAATTAGCATGATTTGAGTAAATCAATCAGTAAACACATACAGTAGCATACCACAATAATGACAGCAGTCCAAGAACGCGGAAAACAATATTGTTCAAGATCAGCATTATCCTTTTTAAACAAGACAACCTTATATTATTTGAACAGATCAAAGTTTTTCAGCATAAACTTTACGCAAATATCAAGTGTAAGGAACACTAACGCTCAGATTTGGAAGTAAAATAAATTTCTAGTATAAACTACATATCAACAACAAATAGAATAGTGCAAACCTTACATAACTACTAGGTGTAGAGAAAACTAACAGTCAGATTCCCAATTCTGATTTTACGTAGAACATTTTATAAAAACTAAACTTCCGCAAGGCTCTAGAACTAAACTTAATATGCAGTGTGAACTTTACACAACCACAGAGTGTAAAGAAAATTCCAGTCGGATTCGTAGTTCTGATATTACTGAGGTATTACGATCAACATTTATGAAAAAATTAAGTCAACACAATGGACCGAGGACAAATAAATATCAGATGTAAACAATTTTACAGCACTTTTGAGTGCAAAAAAACTGGCGTATCACATTTGGTTTCTGCTTATTTTTTAGACTTGAGATTATGTCCAGACTCATAACCATAGGTGGACAACAACGAAATTCTGGGGGGGTGAAAAAATTTTCAAAGGTCAAAAAATGGTCTTGAAAGTGGTCGTATGGCAAAAAAAAATACAATTTTTCGACGTTTCTCATCGAGAACTATCCAATGGCATCAAAAAATCGCTAAAAAAAGCAAAAAAAATTCAAAATTTGAATTCTGGGGATATTTTGATTTCTGGGGGGAGTATTTCAACTTATGGGGGTGCGTACCCCCTAACCCCCACGCCCATGTGTGCTCATAACCCAGAACTTGGCAGAAAATACAAGGCAGAAACACATTAAACTCCCCCATTATTTTGACTTTACATTTACCGAAATAGATAAATATTAATGTAAACAAACGCAATTCGCTGTGACGAGTACCTATTAGAAAGTAGGTACTCTGTTTCTATCCTATTCGACCTCGCACGACTTCTGAACAGAGAAAGTGGCAAACAAAAAATGGACAAACCTGTATTTTCTATTGTCCACCACATCGTAAACTTTGAAAATCTGAACCTAACGCCCCATTGAGTGTAAATAAATTCGGTTCGGGCCAGTTTGTAGCCCTTTGATTGTAGTACGTTTGTATGTGCCAAACTTATGTTCTGCAAAATATTTGATATGATTTACCGATCAAAATACGAAAAAAACCTGTTTTTTTCGCCTATTTTACATCTCAGATTTTGAACTTTACACCCCTCATAAATAACACAATATTACGTTTTTTGAACGCGGCTTGCTTCGATGTGTAGCCCCTAAAAGTTACCTTATTTCTAATTTATTCGATTCATCCAAACTCATAACCGAAAATGTTGGCAGAGAAATCTCGGACAAAATCTGTTTTTACTCATCCACTAGAGTGTAAAGTTTAAATCCCTGGTACTAATTGCGTATTGATTGTAGAAAAGTTTGCTGGCAAGCACAGGATAGCCCTTGATCCGTAGTACATTTCTGTCAGAAAAAAATTCTAAAATCTCATAACCGGAGTTGTTGGCAGGCATAAACAAGTCGAAAACTCGACCAGAATGTGTCTTTTTATCCCCAGATTTTCGCACCCTTTACACTCCCATTCGAGAACTAAGGCGAAATTCAAAAAACAAAAAGTGTCAGTTGCAGGACATAAATAGATGAATAAGTCAAATGAAGTGCATGGTTTTGCCAAAAGAATTAATAAAAGAAAGAAGTCAGCATTCAGAAGATTCGAATCCATTAGTCTTTTTCTGAATCTGCGTGCGAGAACGGATGCGTGAGCCACTGCGGCAACTAGACATATCGGCGGATTTTAATACTTAGACAATAATTGAAAAATATTCATCATTCACTAAAGTTTAAGAATAGTGCATTTATGATAATAAAGATAATTATTTATTAAAGACGAGTCAAACACCTCTGGAATATCTGATCAAACAATATGCAATACGAAGTTATCTATCGGCATTATAAAATAGATCTTAATAAAATTCAAAACTCACCTCATCATATCTCAACAAACACTGGCTGTAGAAAAGTTTAAAGGTCAGATTCGTTATTCTGAATTTACGGAGAACATTTAAAAAAATTCATCATCCACGATGCTCTGGATAGAAAACATTTTTTCAGTGTAAAGTTTACACCTGCACTAATATTTCAATATTGATTGTAAAGAAACAAAATGAATTTTGCCGTGTAGCACCTAGGACGAGGCACATTTTAAAGATAATTACCATGTTATGCCTACTAAGTGGAGAATATGGCAGGAGAAAAACATTTTTTGTTCCAGACTCTTTACAATAAACCGCCTCTAAATTTGAAAATATTACTTTCTCGAGAAAAATTGAAAATATTTCCCTAGATTTTACGACTGCCTACTTTTTAAAACCAATCAGACTGCATAGAATGTAAAAATGAGTTATTTATGCTTCTGCACATGAAAACAGTAAGAAACCGTCTACTTTACACAATATTGCGTTGAAAGAGATAAAAAATGGTTATCCGAGATTTTGTGACTCTCTACATTACAAAACAAAAACCGAAATTGAGTTAGATAAGCTGAAAAGAAGCAAAGAGTAAAAAACCCGTATACTTTACATTTTTATGCAACAACCATTGAGTGTAAAGAAATTTTAAGATCAGATTCGTAATCTACAGCTCGGGGGTAATATTTAAAAAAAATTGGCCCTCCGCAAATTATTTGATTTTTCGATTTACTTTTTACATACTCATTGCTAACTCGGTATTGAGTGTAAACAAAAAAAAGACGGGCATCGAATTTTTTAATTATCCATCGATTAAAAAAAACCGCACCTCCCAGATGTGTGCCGCTATAGCTGTGAGGGGGGACACAAATTTCGCACTCGCTGTGAAAAACATATAAAACATATAAGAAAAAAGGATTGCCAAGTATATTATAGGTAGCGCTATCGGGCTACCTATGATATATAAAACCTTGCCTTGTTTTAGAATCTACAAGGATTATTATCGATTGTTCCTTGTTGGATCAACATTCGTGTTATCCGTCAATTGCTTTTCCAACCTTTTCCAATGGCAATAAGACCGATTTTTTAACCTCTGCCCTATGGGATCTTAAGCTGGTCGGGCAAATCGACCTCACTGTATAGGGTTAATTTAGCCAATCTTTTTTACTGATGTTTCGTGTCACATTGTTTAGATTCCGTTATTTTAAAATGGTGAATAATTCCGAGAGTGTTTTCTATGTCAGTCAGTGCTAATTTTCAATGTGATTGTCGCGTGCTAAAAATTTAATGCAACAAAATGTGCTAAAGTATCCAATTTGGCCTCACTTTACGGTGTTAAATAAAATGGCCGTGTAATCTTGACTCGACCGTGCTGAAAAATTGTTTATCGTGTTTTGTACTCAATTCTGATAAATACCTGTAAATACACATATTGTAAAGATAAAGCAATACGGATAAGTAATTTTGCGTCGAGCGCCAAAAAGTGTTGACATATTCACCAACATTTACTCAAATATGAGAAGGCAAAGTTATACAAAAAAACAATGGCCGCGCGGAGCGCCTGGAAATTTTCAGTTTTTCAGCTCGAAAATGCGCTAAAATCTCGGCGGTATTTCAAGTATGTACGCTACAAGAATTTTCAATCTTTCCGTCGGGTACTACTCATACGTGTCTGGGGCTTATGGGTGCTTTTGACCCCCAGAATGGCAACTGACCCCCGCTAAATAGCCGCGCGCGACCTCCTAGAATTGTCGATTTTTCGTATAAATTGTGGAAAATGTGCCTTTTCAAGCCTTTTTTATAATTTTCGACTCAAAACTCACATACACATTTTTGACTATATTTTTTTCAATTTCTTCGATTTTTTCAAAAATTTACTTTTCATGTTCTAGAAAAAACAGACATGGTCTGAAACGTCGAAACAGCGTTTTTGACGTGTTCCCATCGCTTTTTAGCCCTAAAAAGGCACTTTTGAAAATTTTTGGGCCTGATCCCCTTAGAATTCCTATACTGTACCCTTCCTGGTACCTACAATTATTATATGTAAGTTCATACTTCCGAAATTTGTGGGACTAGCCTCACCACAGCTACGAGACGCATATTTGCATAGTAGAATAAAGCTTGCTCATGATTGTAAAAAGCTTTGATAAAAAATATCATCAGTGTATGAATATATAAGTTCAGCAAATCAATACTAGGTAGTGTGTATACCTTACATCAAAGTACGTTTGAAAAAAGCCCATATATCTCCATGGTGATCGTGCACCACATTCGTTAATAATTGATTTCAAATGTTTTTATATATCAAAAACATCTATATAAGTCTCTTAATGGATTCTCCCATTATCTACAATAGAATAGACTCGTATTTTGCATAATGTAGCATACTATGGTATATTCCATTGCGTATATGTACGTACATACATATGAGTACTTGCGGGTCCTCAAATGACGACATCCGTTTCTCACTGATTGCGAAAACTGCTTACAACCTGAATATCTTTTAACGAAATTGGCCTTTTGTAAGATTTTCTTGAAATTTAATTTTAACAAGTGGGTTCGAGACGTACATATGTATGCATAACTTTGGCGATGATTCAAAGTGCATAGAATTCGTCTCTTGTTAATGTACAAGCGTAGACGAAATTTTTCCGATACCCTCACCCAATATTCTCTATATTCTCTGATAAGGATCTCGATTGAAATCCATCTCATTTGATATTCAGAACGCTCCTTACTTGCAAAGAATGTACCTACAATTACAATAATCAAATATGAGCATTAAAGGGTCCATCGTTGAAGAAGTAAAACATCAGTGTCAGTACTGTTCGAGAACGTTCGCCATATCTTCACTTGCAAAGCATGAACCGATTTGTCAAAGGCAGATGCACAAGAAATCACGTAAAGTCTTTGATTCTGGAAAACAGAGAGCAATGGGTAAGTTTGTTCTCTTTCATTCTACAATCAGTATGCAGAATGGGTTAGGCATCATTGAGAAAATCGGTGAAGCGCGAGCAAAAAAGAAAAGGTAAAATAAACTGTCAAAAAGATAGGTGCAGATTTAAACCAATATTTTTCAATATCTGTTTATAAAAGCGTGCACTTATTGTACATGCTTTTCACATATTCAGGCTGAGAAATAAGAAATATACACTCAGTGGACTTCGACATTACGTTTAGGAATACTTTAAAATCAGCGGAGCAATCTTTCTCCAAGACTGGATTATAAGTAGGTACAGCTTTAGCCTAAGACTTTCACAACTGAATCAAAGGTTTTAATAACCGCAAATGTATTTATGACTTTTGTAAAGGGTTTAGAAGTAATCAAAGCCTAAAAGATCGGCAAGTCTCATCGCACAGGCAGGTCAATTGCACATAAATGTACAAGTGTCAAAAAGTGGAAATTCAGCAATTAAGTAGTTAAATTCACACATGGGCGTGGGGGAGGGTTTGTACCCCACCAAAAATTGAAAAACCCCCCGCAGATTACTGTAGACCCCAGACTTCTATTATTAGTAACATTTTTGGCGATTTGACCCATCCTGCCTGACCCCATCCCATTTTGGTGCTGCCCATGTGTGGTTGAATTTATTTGTTTCTTAGGCTCCGACATTCCGTTGGCTTCTGTACGCAAAGTACAACATGAGTTGACGTTGGCGTCAACAACGTCAACTCCGGCCCAGCAGCAGCCGTCGAAAAAATTGCCAAAATGGCGTCAACAACACGAGCAATTCCAGTCAGCCATTCAGTCCGCAAAACGAGTCGAGAAGGCAATAAAAAACGGCGCCCCGCTGCCGCCGCCGACGCTGAAGACTTTTCAGCCTCCCAGCGATTACGTCCGATGCGATTCGTGCGGACGTAGCTTCAACGAAAACGCGGCCGAAAGGCACGTGCCGTTTTGCCGCGAGCAAAAGATGCGCACCAGTGCTAGATCGAGCGGTAAGAAATAATACCTACGTTGTTTAAGTAAGGGCTAACGTTCTGGGGATCACACGGCGGTGTCAAAAAAGGGCCAAAAAATTATTGGATTGATGGGCCAAAAATATCTCGTTTTCAGCATTTGTGGGCGGCACCAAAATTCTGGGAAGGGGAGGCGCAAGGTTTTTCAAAAGTCAAAAAATGGTATTAAAATGGTAAGGCGAAAAACACCATTTTTCAACGTTCCTCGTCGAGCACTATCCATTGGCATCAAAAAATTGTGAAAAACCAAACAAAAAATTTTAAAATTGAATTCTGGGGTATTGGGTATTTCGGTTCGGGGGTGCATACCTTTCAACCCCCAACGCCCACGTATCGTCCACATGGGGTGCCTATCGTCAAACATGAGAATATTAGCGCTGTCAAAATCCCCACTTGATAGAAAAGGACCAAAATTAACAATATGAGCCAGTAACAAAGCGTACTAAAAATTTGAAAAAAAACATAAAAATCTATTCAAAAATATAATTCTGGAAGGGCACTTAACGATTTTTGTATCGATTCGAACCTCATGTTACATGTACCATAGATGCACAGCATTGCCACACATGGGCGTGTAGGGGGTGGGGGTTGGGGGTATGCACCATACGTGGGCAGCAAGAAAATTTTGGGGTGGGGTGCAAGATTTTTGAAGGTCAAAAAATGGCCTTAAAAATGGTGGTATGGCGATGAAAACACCATTTTTCGACGTTTCTCATCATTGGCATCAAAAATTGCGAAAAAAACGGGAAAAAATTTCAAAAATTGAATTCTGGGGGCATATTTTGATTTCTGGGGGTATTTTGGTTTCTGGGATGCATACCCCCAACCCCCACGCCCAGGTGTGGTATGCATCCCCCAGAAACCAAAATACCCCCCAGAAATCAAAATACCCCCAGAATTCAATTTTTGAAATTTTTTTTTCGTTTTTTTCGCAATTTTTTGATGCCAATGGATAGTGTTTGATGAGAAACGTCGAAAATGGTGTTTTTATCGCCATACCACTATTTTTAAGGCCATTCTTTGACCTTCAAAAATCTTGCACCCCCCAGAATTTTCTTGCTGCCCACGTATGAGCATTGCCGATCTGGGGGTCAACCGAATTGGGGGGTTCAAAATTGGGCTTCCTTGGGCCAAAATGACCTCAAAAACTGGTAAAAGCTCTAAAATAGCGTTAAAGTTAAAATAGTGTCAATTTGAAGCACTTTTGATGAAAGTTTCCAATTTTTATTCATTTTTGGCCTTCATTCTGCCTTAATTTCCCAAGGAAATTTCCCATTTTTCCATTTCGGGTTGGATGCATATCTACCGCATAGTTCACAAGCGCCGTATAGTAAAGTACCGCCACATTGGAAAGCACAACCGCCGCATAATCACAACCGCCGCTTAGTCCAGAACCGCCGCATACATAGCTCACAACCGCCGCAAACTTAGTTTACAACCGCCACATAGTTCATAAATCGCTGTACACGTTGTATGCATACGTGTTCTGGAGGGGGGGTTTGACCCTCCAGAATAACTGTTGAACCCCCAATATGGCTGCAATGCCCCAGAATTGTCGATTCTTCGTACAATTGTAAAAGTGTGCTTTTTTAGCACACTTTTGGCTCAAAAGTGCCAAATTTTCGGAGTTGAATGTACAACTATAGTCTGTTTCACATAAGTTTGGGCATACATTTCAAGAATTTTTATCGGCAATAAGCCAGAGGCGTAGCCAGGATTTTGGTTCGGGGGGCATAAACAGAAATTTTTTAAAACTATTTTGCATTGAATGCCAGTAACGTTATGTTTAGTAAAACTGAGTTTTTCAACCTTTAGTAGTGTAGCCTAGCTAATTTATGGGTTTCTGACGATCAAAAATACAAAAAGTGTTACGCGGCGCGAAGTGCCGAAAATTTTTGGAATTTCCACCGTTTAAGTGCGCAAAGTGCCAGGAAATTTAGTCATTTTTTACCGCCCTTAACATTTAGTTGCTCTGTGAATACTAATAGTCTGACAGAGCAGAAAATTATCAAATTTACACAAAATAATTTTGACAGTTCAAGCTTCTAACAAGAAAACTGCGAATTACTTACTTTGTCTGAAGATATTTTGAGTGATTCAGGCTTTTAAACGCAATGCTGGAGCTTTACAAAAGAAAGAACAGTAACTACGCGCCGGAAAATTTTGACGTTTTTTCGCTATAAACTCAACTTATACCGCTTAAATCATACAAAACAGACAAATTAATGCCGGCGCCAAACGCCAGGAATTTTTAGAAATTCTTAACCCTTTTGCCTGGCTTGTTCTCCCTTAAATCTCGTTGCACATGTACAACGAGATTTTAAGCCTGTGGGGGTCTGGGGTGGCGCGTTCAAGCGTTCCCAGCGGGGTCCGGGGCAGAGTCCCGGAAAATTTTGTAAAAAAAGCATTTTAATGTTAAATAGTAACGCTAAAATTTTCGCGAAATCGGCCAAATCTCGGTTCTGAATCAAGCCCAAAAACAATTAGAATGATGAACACCTACATTGCACAAAACTTCAGAGCTGAAATGCGTTTTGCGACCTCTGCTAATTACATAGCGCAGCAACAGATCGCTGCCAATAAGATATAGATAAAATGCATCAATGAAAATTTTGTTCTTACCGTTTTCAGGCCCATTTGTGGCCTTCTTATTAACAAGATGCAGTTCAGAAAACGGGAAATTCGCAAAAACATAAGGAAATTTGGCCATTCCTTTCATTTAAAATAGGATTATGTGTCCTTGTAAAGAAAGACAAACAAAGTAAAGCATAGACAAACTGGTACACAAAAGACAAACAAAGAAGAGAATAGACAAACTGGTACACGATCATTTTCGCACTTTTACTATTATGCTGAACAAGCATGCGCAGTTTCATTCAACGAACAAATAGTGCATTAAATTACTAAAGTGATAAGAAGTGCTGGATTATTCTAGCTGATTCAAGCTTTTAATTCATCGGATCTATATAACAATAAATAATAATGACTCGGCGGGAAGCGCCAGAAAATTTTGACGTTTTTGTCTTTTTGAACTCAGTTTTCTAGACACACATTATTGCAACAGAAAAATCAACTATATTTCAGAAAAATTGGGGGGGCATGTGCCCCCAATTCCCCCCGGCTACGCCTATGCAAAAAGCAAACAGATTACGATAGTTATATATTAGATCAGTGTTATATCTGCAATCCGTCGGTATATTGTCGGAGATTGTTTTTAAAACTTGTGCTTAAACATGTGTGAAACGGACTATAATAGATAAAGGCCCAAATTCTTGGGAGGTTTTCAGGAATATTCAATGAAATTTCCGGAGGTTATTCAATGAAATTTTCTGAGGAATTCGACGGTCTAATTTTCATCTCGTGTATGTATGAATTATGCGGCGGTTGTGTATTCTAATCTTCCATTTCTAAGGGTCTAGACCACACCTGGGCGTGGGGGTTCGGGGTGTGCACCCCCCCCCGCGAAAAACCAAAATACCCCCCAGGAACCAAAATACCCACTCCACCCGAATTCAATTTTTGAAACTTTTTTTGGTTTTTTTCGCACCTTTTTAATGTCAATGGATAGTGCTCGATGAAAAACGTTGAAAAATGGTGTTTTTTCGCCATAACACCATTTTTAAGGCAATTTTTGACCTTTGGAAAATCTTGCACCCCCAGAATTTTGGTGCCGCCCACCTATGGTCTAGACCCCCGAATCTCCCACGTGTATGACTGGAGGCACCGACACGACGTAAAGGTTTTCAATTTCTGCTGCTAATCTTCCAGAATTTTGCTGTAGAAATGTTTTATATCGTGCATGGATCGAAAAACTCGCCTCATTTCGAACGACCTCAAATGTTCACATACATATGTGGGAGTGTACGAGGTCTTCTATGAAGGAGAAAACGAAATACCATATCAATACAAAATATTCCATGACATTCAAACAAGAACCTGCACACAGTTTTTTCAGCAATATTTTGATTTGTCTGGGGGCTGTAAGTCAAAAATGATGAACACATTTTGCAAATATCATTTGAATTAAGCCCTCGTCCACGATGTTTCTACATGTCAATTTATAATAAGTTTTTACAAGTCGTTGGTGATGGTAATTTTCTTGTACACCCTAATTCATAAAATTCTTCAAAAAACGACAAATATAAATCGTAGGTACGATAAGCAAGTCTGCGGCTACGCCAAAGAGCATGGCGAACAAGAGAAATAGCAGCGTGGAAAAGATAACGAATCAATTGGAAAAGAGCGTAAAAATCGCGGCAAGGTCCGTGCCGATGAACCGAAGTTCATCAAAGTCAAGAGCTCTAAATCCGACAAAGCCTCAGCAAGCACTTTTGAAGAAGCAGATTAATTAAAACAATTACCTATTGTTTCATTATTTGACATTCTCTAATTTCGCTAATGTGTATATTGTCATACTGTGCTTGCATGTGTACATCTGATTCACATAAGTAAAAGCATAAATCTTTTAAAATTTTCATCGAAAACCAAGAGATTCGAGTCTGTTTCACACAAGTTCGGTTGTGAAGTTTAAAACTATCTCCAACAATAAGCTGACAGATTGCGATTAAAGCATTGATCTGATATATAATTATCGTAACCCTCGGCTTACTGTCGATGTAAATTCTTAGAATTTATGCACGAAATTATGTGACTATAGGATTGTGTGAAAAAGACGATACATACATAGTATGTATGTATTTACCTCTTGCAGAATATCTTCAACTTGCATAATGAGAAATTAGAAAATATTTATGTTGCCTACCGGAATACGAGTATATAGCAAAATTTATGGGAAACTGAACATATGAAATAAATTTTAAAAGCGAATTGTGGGCGCTTTCTCGATATTTTACAGCAACATGCATTTACTTATTATAGTTGAGCAGCAGCAAAATAAAGGGGATCCAATGGGGCTGAATTGTCTAGATCAGCATCGAAAATTCAACTCTGAAGTTTATCAATTTGGAGGACATTTAAAGATTCTAGGGGTTAGACCATGCATAAGAAGCAAAAAATCTAGGGGGGTTAAATCGCCAAGAATATTACTAAAAATAGAATTCTGGAGGCTACGGTAATCTGCGGGTATACCCCCCACGCCCATGTGTGGTGTAGACCCCTACGCTAATGTGTATGGCAACATATATAACATACATACGCGGATTTTCCTTTGCAGAAGGTTAGCAGACATAAATTTTATTTCGTTTCCGGTTCTTACATTCAAAGGAATTTTGTCTGCTCCTTCTGTATCCCCTCGTTTAAATAATGTTAATTGTTGGATAATGAAGCATTCTCCTTGAAACTTCGTTGGAATACTTTTCACAGTGGAATAATGTATTGATTTTTCCCGTCGTTGGTACCGAAAAATTAAAAATAACGTTAATTTCGTATTTTGACAATAATATTGATACCAGTGGATTTAAAACTGCATTTTTAGCTTTAGCACAAAATTCTCAACCAGAATATGTAGATAATACAAAAATTAATGCAGAATGTTATGCTGAAAAATACGATATAAAAATTACCGATATTTGCGTCAACGCTTAATAGTGCTAATACGGGCAGCAACGAAATTAAGAGGAAGCCAGCAATCAAATCGTAGGGCCAGATGGGGCGGAACAGACCCAAAAATTCAATTCTGGGGGAATCTATCGACTAAGAGGGTCTTTCCAGATTCTAGACTGCTCCAGCCAGACCCCCACACCCGGTCCAAGTGTGATCTGACTACATCTATGCCATCTCCGCAATAAATCATTAGGTATCGTCAGAAATACGAGTCATTCGCTTTTAAACAAATGCGTATCTACATACTGAACAGCATAGCCGGTCACGGAAAACTTTTCCGAGCTACACAACAAAGGGTATAAAAGATCTACAATATCGCGAAAACGACCGTCTTTGACTCGTCTCATGATAAATAAGTTGAAATGAAATTCTCAACTGAAAAATTCAGGTCCGGTTTCTGGTCAAAGCACTTTTGAGATAATTTTCATCCATTTTTGTCCTTAATTTTCCCAAACAGCTTGTTTTTCGCATTCTGTGGTCTAAGCACTGCATAAAACAGCCATAAATAGCACCTGCGTGCACGCACGCCTGCTCGAGATTACCCGATGGGCGAAAAATTTTTTAATCAGGCAAGCACAACATACGCAGTCAAATATTCACACAATAGAGCGACCAGGGTTACATACACATGTACCTATTAATCTGTCACCGACTCTGTTTTTTCTCAATTCAAAAATATTCTTAAACGGATCGTTCTGCGCTTATTTTACTGAAGCCAGCAGGATCGTCTATTCCAACTTCGTCAACGTCCTCCTGCAAGTGAGTTGCAAAAAAATCAGCGCAATATTGATTTACTTGAAAGAAAGTCGGCAATTTCAAACACAAATTGAGCATCTTTCACAAACTCATGTACCTGTATGCAGGCCCGCATCCAGGATTCGGCCAAGGAGGGGAGGGCAACATAAATTGGTCTATATATTTCGGAAAATTCGCCAGGATAGCTCGCAAAAACCGCATTTTTCGACATTTTTCGACATGCTCTATGCATTATGATCATAAAATTCGAATTTATTTCTAAAAAATTTTCACTCAGAAAGCTATATAAAGTGTCATTTTTTGGTCGCACTTGAGCCAAAATGATGGAAAATACGTTACATTCTTTGAAGATTTAACATGTAAAGGGGTGTTTAGGGGGTGGTTTCTGCGTTCCCAATGAATAGGCTCTACTCAAAATCTGGACTATCGTGCCTACTCTCAATTAGATGCGATTCGCACGGTAAATGATGTCTATATTTAATAACACAAACGACAACTCTACTTATAACAATATTGGCGAATAAAAAAGGGGGTGTGCGAGGGTCTCAGCCAAAATCAGATCAATGAATTCTTAAGATAATCAAAACATGGGAGAGAGAGTGTGGAGTTCGAAGGAGAGGAGTGGTAAGCTGACTGCGTGCCTACAACGCACTAGGATGTCCACCAAATCCCGAATGCTAAACGATCGAAAAGAACCGAAAAATGCTTGCGCACTGTATTTTTATAGCGGTGAGTTTTGGAGGTTGGGTCAACGAAAAGTACTGAAATGTGTGCTAAGCATCTTGAATCATTCGGGGGTTGGGCTAGCGGAAAATAATAACGTTAACGGGGTTTATGTGTCTTAGATAGCTCGGGTATAGAAATATGGTTCAGAGTATACTGTGGAAGTTAAGCGTGCGGTTTGAAGGTTGGGCAGACAGGAAGCATTAAAACATATTTCGTGCATTTCAATTAGCTTGAGCGTAGAGATGTGGTTTAGAGCATGCTGTAAGCCTAAAAGTTCTCATGACCAAAAGTGGACGTGGCGGCGAGTTGGCGGGCCAGCTGTCAGAGATATGATTTTGCCTATATGTATTTACGCTTATCTGTGAGAGAGCAGCGTTTTTGCGGTATTTTGGTTTACGTACTTTCTATTGAGGTTGAGTTTTTTCGGAGGACAAACATGGAAAATTTGATTGACGTTTCGAACCAAAAATACGATTTTGAATATTTTATCGGTGTTAATGGGAATAGGGAGTAGGTTGGGGTGGTCAAATGGCGTCGAGTTTTTATGTTAACGGCTGAGTTTGGGAATAAATAATGAGATCGAAAATGCGTGTTAAATGTAAACGTTGGAAATGATAGCAAAGAGTTTAAAGATATAGATTAATTAAATTTAAAGATATAGATTAATTAAGTAATTAAAACGGCATTACAAACAACAAAGACATTCGATTTTTTCATCTTTCCGTCCATCATCTTACCATTCAAAATTTTTTTCCGGCCAAGAAGGGGATGGGGCCGCCCCGCCCCCTTAAATACGGCCCTGCCCATGCGTGGGCAGTAAAAAAATTCTGGGGCTGAGGTTGCAAGATTTTTCAAAGGTCAAAAAATTGCCTTAAAAATGGTGGTATGGCGAAAAGAACACCATTTTTCGACGTTTCTCATCTAGCACTATTTATTTGCATCAAAAAATTGCGAAAAAAAACGAAAAAAGTTTCAAAAATTGAATTCTGGGGGTATTTTGATTTCTGAGGGGGTATTTTGGTTTCTCGGGTGGGGGTGCATACCCCCCGAACCCCCCCACGCCCAGGTGTGGCCCTGCATATTTGGAAATAGAAATTATGGAAATGGAATGGAGCATACACAGTGAAGGATTCAGGACTTTCGAAAAGAAAGGGAGCGGCGGCAATTATTTCTTGAACAGTCAAAATTCGCTATTCGCGTGCATAATAGCGTTTTTCACCGTTTTACATTGTCTACCATTATTCAAAATCATTTCTAGCACAAATTTTTTCAAAAAATTGAAAATGTTTGACAATTTTGACGAAAAAGTGCTCAAATTTCTTTAACTTTAGCGACAATCCGGTACAAACGCCAGAAAATTGAAGAAATTCGAGCAAAAAGACGTTTCGCTATTTTCTGTATTCAAAGCTTATTGAAGTATTTGACGCGAAGCGCCGATATTTAGACTTTACTCCAAAAAATGCACGAAAACTACAAAATATGATTTTCAAGCCGCCAAGTAAATAAATTTAATTAATAAGTGTTATCTGGCACGAATCGACGGAAAAATTTGAGAAATTACAATATTCGATGGCCAAAAATCACTGCAAATTTTTTTCTCGCCAACTACGTTGAGCCGATGGGGGAAGAGGGCGGTCGCCTACGCCGTAAATCCGCCCCTAGGCGCACATATTTACAATTTTTCTACAATAGAATAAGTATAGTATGTTCTATTTCAAACGGCCCATTTTAGCTTTACGGCTTGAAAAATCTACTGTAGCAGAATATTTTAGGGGTTAGGTTGCTGTGACCAGTGGCGTAGCTGTGGGGGATTGGGGGCAATAGTCTCTCAAAAATTTTGGAAGTATGCATATTCTTTACAAGGGTCCACAAATGAAAAAACTGGAGATTCTTAAATTGTATCTGAAAGAAAGCTAGATTAGATTTTAACACTCTTTCCGAAATAATAAGCCAAAATTTTTGGGCGCTTCGCGCCTCATTCATTTATATACAATATATTTGTTTGATATTATTAGAATCAAATTTGATTTTTTTAAATTTTATCTTCTCATAAGTGTAGATCTCGTTAAGAAAAGCTCAAAAACACCATTTTTAGCCTATTCACGAGTAGTTGTGCAGATAATCAACTTCGAAATTTTCGTCCCCCCAAATCAGAAGGTCAGCTACGCCATTGGCTGTGACGATTTGTTAAAAAAGCTAATTAAGTGAATCATATTAAACAAGAGTTCAAATCAACCAGCTGTTTCGCGAGAGCATAATAGAAGCAGGCACGTATCTCTGGGGTAATGGAGGGGGAGTTCGGACCCCCCAAATTCAGAAAAATTTTGTGCTATTTTTGGCCTTTTTGGGCTTAGTCCCCCAAAATAGGATGACCAGCTACGTGCCTGGAGTGGAGAGCATAATAGGAGCCATGCATAAAGTGAACGCTTATCACATTAATAATAATTTGTAAGCCGACAAGCGAAAATGGGCCACTTAGAATGTAACAGACTATACAAAGGTGACTTTCGAGAAAGCTATAGCAAAAACATTTCACCTGCTAAAAAGTCGTTTCACTATTGATGTGCAACATTATTTCCATAACCCCAGTGCAATAATCTGGCCTTTGCATTTCATTTTAAGTTTATGAAGTAAATACGTCTATTATATTAGTTTATTTATAAAAATTTAATAAGGTTTATTGAGCACTTTACCTACGCTAAAAAGCTTCATTAAAGAAGATAATAATGTGATGCTAGGTATTATTTATTTATGCAAGCATATATGTAAGAGGGGGATGGGGAATCCCCACCCAAAGCCGGTCGTCCGCCCTCCCCACAAAGCCAGAAAATTTTCGACCCCTATTTTTTGTTATAAAAAAATCAAATTTTTTGACCGTTTTCTGGGCTATAAGACGCTAGATAAGCGCCAAAACATCGTTCCTCAGCGTTTCTGACGATGATCTATCATTCTACAGCATAAAAGCAACAAAAATGTTTCAAAAAATTTGAATAAATTGAACAAAATATAGATAAAAAATGAGCATATATGGGTTTTAAAATTTTGAGCAGACAGCTTAAAACGCTCAAAAGAGCATCTTTTCTACAAATTTATTGAAACTTTTGAAATATCGCGAATTTTAGAAGAGGTAAAAAAATTTCTGAGGTTCGGGAGTGGAAAACCCCTAGATTAGGAGCCGTCGAGCACTATCCATTGGCATCAAAAAATTGCGAAAAAACACAAGAAAATTTCAAAAATTGAATTCTGGGGAGTATTTTGCTTTCTGGGGGTTATTTTGGTTTCTCGGGGGGAGGGGGTGCATACCCCCAAACCCTCCACGCCGAGGTATGGCATTCACCCCCTACCCAGAAACTGACCGATTACCCCCACCCAAATTTAGAGCTCTCAGTGTCACGCGTCCGTATCATAACGTACGTCCGCTTGATTCGATTCGTCTTGCTTTGACGCTAAATCACTAGCGTCATCGTAATCATCATCGTCAGAGTTGTCAAAATCGTTCGTTTCTTCGGTCTCGTCTCGCTCTTTCATTCGCTGTTCCACGTATTGCTTAGCCAATCGTTGCATGCGTTCGAAGCTGGCGGGCGAAAAATCGAGCGTTGCGGGCCAAGTGTCGCCCCATTGGCTGTTTCTGACCAATCGGTACGCTTCTCGACCGGCGCTGTTTCGGGTTACTGTAGTTTCGCTGAGTAAACCTTGAGCCGTGCACATTTCGCACAAAGTCAAACGGCGTCTTAGCAAAACGGGTCGCACCAAACGTGGCCAATCCAATTCGTTCGAGTACTAATGTACAGAATGTACGGCCAATAACAAAGCTTGCTGTATATGTATACAAAGGACCGTATTCAAGGGGAGGGGCGGGCATACATGTGAGAGTAACGATGGATGGCGAAATGTCCACCACCCGAAGTCGGCGGTCCCCTGCATCCCCACAGCCTGAAAAATTTGGAACCCCATCGATTTTCGGAAAAATCGAAATTTTGGCTGTTTGCACGTGTTTCCTTTGGGCCTGTTTTGGCTGAAAATTGCAGGTTATTCATTCCCAACCCCTGAAAATGGCCGGGAATCCACCCAACCTAAATTGTGAGTCGTTACATGTATGGGGGCGAGGAAAAGCGGCCCCCTTAGCCGGAAAAAATTTCGAAAGGCAAGATAATGCACAACTATTGAATGTCTGTGACGCGAAATCTTCAAATTTTCCACCACATTCAAAGGCGGATTTATGTACGCGAGGAGGCGGGGAAGGGGCCATCGCCCCCCATTGGCCTGGCCAACGAAAGGTAAGATCATGTACAACAATTGCATGCCTTGGACGTGAAATCTTAAAATTTTCCGCCAGATTCAGGGGCGGATTTAAGTAGAGGGGGGCGAAGGAGGGGTCGCCACGCCGCCCTTCGCCACCGGCCAAAAATCTATGGCGAGATGAGGAATGTACATTATATGTAATTTGCGGTAATTTTTGACCGTCGATGACCGTGATTTCTAAAATTTTTCCTGCGATCCGGCGCAATGATTATTTTTTAATGGCATTTATTTGCTTTCTTGGCGGCCTTGGAACTCATATCTAGGCGCCAGGAATAGGTTTCTGTAGCAACAAACATTTTTCTGATTTCTAAAACGATTTCTGGAACAGAAACAGCTGTTTATACTTAGTTTTCTTCCGTACTTTAGCCTACTTTTTGAGAATTTTAAACGCTTCGCATTAAATGCTACAAATACAAGAAATATAGATGCATTTTAAATCGATAAACTTCATTCCTCGTAAATCTGACAGGTTTTCCGGCGCTTTGCACTGCATTTTCGGCAGAGTCAAAGAAATTTAAGCATTTTTTGACAGAAAATTGTCGAAAATTTTAAAATTTTATTGGAAATTGTTGCGCTGAAAATGATTTTAAATGAAAGCAGGCGATGTAAAACGCCGAAAAAACGCTATTTTGGACGTGAAGAGCGAATTTTTACGCCAATTTTTGACCGTTTTGGAAAAAGTAAGGGTACCGCCCACAGGTAAGCAGCACCATAAGTCTGGGGGTACAAGGGTTTTAAATATCAGAAAATGGTCTAAGAAATGTCGGTAAGGCGGAAAAACGCCATCTTTAAACGTTTCTCATCGAGCAATATCCATTGGCATAATAGCGAAAAAACAAAAAAAAATCAAAAATTGGGAGGGGCGGGGGTATTTCGGGGATGAGGGTGCATACCCTCCCCCACGTCCACGTATGGTACCGCCCACTTAAGAAAATCCTAGATTTCCATAATTTTGGCCGAAATGCAACCAAGACACTTTTTGAGTAAATTTTTTTCCAAAAGTCATAATTTTATGATGTTTTCTGATCGTGTATCTAATTCACTGTCAAGGGAATCTAATAAATATGTAAAAGCTTCCTATAATTCACAAACATATGTGTATTTAGGGCTCAAAAGCTCAAAACAGTACAACATTCTGATTTCATCTTAACCAACCAGTAGTAAAGGCCAGGTTTCCAAATGAAAATTGTTTAAGAACCTAATTTTCTGATTAAATGCCTTATAAGACTAATGTGCTCAAGATGAAATGGAAAAAGGTAATTCCTAGATGAAAATCGGGTAATTGGAAAAATGTGTTCGGTGGGGTACACACAATGCATGTACAGCATGGGAATTCTGAGGGGGAAGGGGAGAAGGCCCAAATTTCTTTTTAAAATTGCCCTTTCTTAAGCTAAAAACGAAGGGTACACGTCAAAAACACTGATTTTTGACGCTTCAGACAATGCTCGTTCCTTCTAAAAGATTAAAACTTGAAAAAAATTCGAAAAAATTGAGTAAATTGAACAAAATATGGTCAAAAATGTGTGTATGGCGCGAAGCGCCGAAAATTTGAGATTTTTGAGCCAAAAATTGGCTAGAAACGCATTAAAACGCACACTGTTTTATAACTTTTATTAACTTTTACAAACAATCGATACTTCTGGGGGGTCGCAGCCATTTTACGAGGGTTTATTTGCCATTCTGGGGGTCGAAACCCTCCCTTTCACCCCCTCCCCCAAGAACACGTCTGGTACGCACTCAAGTGAAAATCAACAAAAATATTTAGAAAAACGCTACATCACGTGCATATTAGTTTTTATCGATTTTTCTATGATACTGCATTGAACCTTACTAAATATGTACATACGTTGAAAAAGCGATTTTCGCCAAAATCAATTTTTGAAATGTTAAAAGATGGGATCAAGGTATCTTTTTAGAATAAAAATAGATAGTAGAGTAAATGAATCAATATAGCGACATGGGGGTATTCGCACTAGATAAATACATACTATCTTGTCAATTAATTATTTATCAATTAATTAACTACTCTAAGGATATATAATTATCTCGGTCTCATACTCGAGTAGAGGCTTTGGCATCTTGCCTCGATCCTTTTCCGAGTATCAAATACGAAAAGGGCTGCGTACTTAACTTCTGTTCTTTGCTGCCAGTCAATTGAGGTTCGAAGTATGCTTGTTGAAACTTACACGGCAAAACATCTCTCATTCTGGGACAACCGAATTCATGGGGGCAAGGAGCTAAAACATGGCCGACTGGTGCCAAAGTTGGTATTTCCACTGACAAAAAATAATTAGCCTTCAGCGCATTACATAACACGAAGGCAATATTGTAGATCTCTACCATAAAATGGTATTAAACAAGACCACATGGCTTAATCCGTTAAGTATTATTATAAATTCACATTGTTACTAAAGTTGAGATCAATATTTCTTACAAGCAGGCCTGTATCCAGGATTCGACCAAGGAAGGGGGTGGACCCAACATAAATGGGCCTATATCTCGGAAAATTCGCCGGGATAGCTCGCAAAAACCACATTTTTCGACTTTTTCGACATGCTCTATTCATTAAGATAATAAAATTCAAACTTTTCCAATTGAAAAAATTTTTTTCACTCAAAAAGCTATATAAAAAGTCATTTTTTGGTCGCGCTTGAGCCAAAATGATAGAGAATACTTTACATCCAGCGAAGAAAATTTAAAGATTTTAGGACAAAGACGTTCGATTTTTCCATCTTTCCTAGCATTATCTTACCTTTCGAAATTTCTTTTCCGACCGAGAGGGGCGCCACCCCGTCCCTTAAATACGGCCCTGCTTACAACAATTGTGTACAAGAGCCACAGTTCCTTTATTTTTGTACGGGACAAAGATTTTAAGACTCGCACACAAATTTTTGGAGCTATCTTTGAATACAAAATATAGGCAGTTTTTGGCCGATTTTCGATTGTACAAAAAAATCGAAGCTTTTGTACAAAAAAGAAAACAATGATAAGAGCCATTATCTGTTATGTATATACTTCACTATAGGTAAATACCCACACCTGATTAATAGCCCGTCCCAGCCCGCCCATGGAACGGGCTGACACAAAAGCTGAACGAGCTGAAGGATTCATTTGGTTGGGCTGATTTAGAAAACAAGCGTGAGAAAACAGTGGAAGCTAAACAAAATTGTCTGTTATGACCCATTTTCAGCCGAACTAGGGGACCAACCAATATTTGAGAGCCCATAGTTGGATAGGCTGAAGCTTTGGCTACTGCCCAGGTATGTACATACCTACTACTTTTTACCCATCCAGGCCCATGTTCAGGATATTATTTCGGCACGGGGGCCGAAATGTTGAAATCCGATATCTCGAGAATTATTAGAAGGTACATATTTACGTATGAACAATAACATATGTGTGTGGGCAAAAATAAAAGCAGAATTAAACATTCATCGGCAAGCTCTTCCCAACGACGAAGGAAGATTTCAAAAATTCGTAACTTTGTTTCTACATACAAAAAATCTACGTTCAAGCTATACCTATAATGCTGATTTCTCATCATTCAATCCATGAGCAATTTTTAAAAATTTTTCTTTGCACTCTAGCAGGGGCGTAACCAGCCGGGGGTGGGGCCCGCCCTACCCCGAAATGGAAAATTATTTTAATTTTTCACAAATGTCCCCTAAGGAAAAAATTAAAAATTCTTGAAGTCTACTAAAAAAGACAGCCAAAATACGTTTCTAGCTAACTTCTGAGCTACTAAACTCAAAATTTGCCGGCGCTTCGCGCTGGATTTCTTATTTTCTATCTTATTTCTTACCTCAGAAGCCCAGATTTGACTTAAAAATAGCGAATAATGTCAGAAAGTTTAGGCGCTTCGCGCTGATTTATCATTTCCGTCATTAGTTTTCTTTGCAAAACTGTAAAATTAAATGCAAAGACAAGTGTTTCGGAATGTTTTAGAGTCAAGCTTCAACTTGATATTGAGAAATTAGTCGTACAGATAGCTTAAAGGATAGATTTTTGATATCCAAGTTTGAAATCAAACCAAGAACATTTTTCAAATTTTTTAAAAATTTTTTCGCCGCCATAGCATAGATCTAGTCGAGAAACGCTCAAAATGCCATTATTTTCGCGTATCTCCTAACGGTTCTCGAGATATAAGACTTCAAAAATTTCGCCCCTCCCCCGAAATAAAATCCTGGTTACGCCCCTGCTCAAGCATAGTGCTTTGCAAAGAAAAATACAGAAGGATTTTTAATTTTACATCTACAGGGTGGTTAATAACATTTTGCTAGGGGGTTAATGCTATATCTATAGAACTTGGGATCAAACCAAATATACCATTAGATAGAGAATTTAAAACGGAATTTAGTGATGCCAAATTAAAAATCAGTGTGCCTAAGACCGGCAAGAGAAATAGTTTTTAAGCGATCGGGGTGTGAACACAATTAATAAATGTCGATTTTCGATACTTATCAAAATATTTTTCACGTTTCTGTACAAGGTTTTATATCAATATCAAATAGGTCCTATTTTGGGCCTGGAAAATATATGGTCGTTGGTCAGACTGTTTTTGTTCACAAAGGCGCCTTGCAGGCGAATTAATGCAACCCAACATTTCTTGAAACAATCAAACGTCGAATTCTGGAATAACGATATTTAGCCCGGAAATTCACTCAACTTAAATGCCGCCGAAACCATTAAGCCATTCATAAAGATGAAGTCGAGGCGCAAATACTTGCTAAAATCTGACTGGTCGATAATCATATGAAATTCCGCATAGAAACGCGGAAAATATTTGGAAAAGTCTTGAAAATCGACGTGGTCTGTTTATTGGTTTGTGTTCATACCAGATCATTCTAAAAGCTGTTTCTTGCACAAGTGATAGGAACACTGATTATTAATCTGGCATCAATAAATTCCGTTTCAAATTCATCATCTAAAGGTATATTTGGTTTGATCCCAAGCCCTATAGTTATAGCGCTGACCCCCTAGCAAAAGGTTGCTAACCACCCGGTACTATCCCAGGTAAACTAAAAACCCGTTTTCGTGGTACGTCAGATGCACTTCGAAAATTTATAATCTTTTACTTCGGAGACCCCTGTTTGAATAGAAAAAATATTTTTCAGAGGTGGGATGAGACTTCCTCTTCCTGAATACGATAATAACAAGAATTACCCTCCCCAAATGTTTGACATATTCATCCATCACTGGAAATCGCATACAAAACCATGCAAATGAAAAATCGCAGCGGAAAATTTCGGTCGATATTTTCCGTTTTGTTAAGTTAGAAAAAACTCTGAAAAAAATATGAAACTGGCTCACGATCAAAATTTTGCAACAGATTCCGTACTGCCTCATATTTTTCCGCGTTGTTCATTTGTTTGTCGTCTAACAAAGCTCGAACGGCCGCGGTATCCATTTGCCTGCTTTCTAATAATTGCACAAGCTCTTGCCTATGTATTTCTTGACCAGCCGATAAGATATAATCGCGAATTTCCATCAGCAGAGTGAAGCCATATCGATTCCCTTGCTCGACAAATACTGCGTCAAAAAGCTGATTCTCGTAAAAGCAGCTATACATAAGAATTGGATTAAAGATTTTTAATGCACCAGCTGCATACATGGACAAAAGCCGGTCTTCCCGTTGATACCGACTGCCCAATTTTTCGGCTGGTTGTCCTTTTACAAATTTGTTGTTAGGATGGCTGAGTGATTACTCAGTAATTGATTGATTAATTATTGGTTGTTTGATTGGTTATTGATTATTGGTTGATTAGTCATCGGTTAATTAGTTAAGTTATTAATTTACTTTCATATGATTTCCACGTATTTTCCTGGATTCGTGTTCCTTTTTCTAGTTGATTGACCGATTTTACGGTCATTTTTGTGTACTTCAATCATTTTTATGATTTATTTAGCATTTTAAAAATTTTCCATTGATACTGGCAGGTCTTCCCATTGATACCGACATAGGTGCACAAGGTCAGGGTCGGCAGGGGGATGGCAGGTGGTGGGGTGAAATTCCGAAAATCCAAAACGGTGAATTTGAATGTTCACGATTTTGTTCGCTGTTTAAACAATCAAAAATGGTCAAAATAGCCTAAAAATGGTTCTTTCGTGGAAATATCAAATTTTAAAGCATTTTTAGTCCATTTTGACTGCATTATATCGACGTTTAACACTAAAAAATGCAAAAATTGATCAATTTTGCGCACTTTTTGAGGAAAAAGTACATAGAAATACTAATCCGGCGCTGCGCCGAAAATTTTTTGACATTTTTACTGCTTCTGACCTCAAAAATGATGCAAAAAAACGTTTCATCAGCTCGAAATCGCCGGACAGTTCCTGTCCGGCTGACCCTTCAGGGGTAATACCCCTCACACCCCCACGTGCATGTGCGGATACCGACCTGGCCTCCCATTGATACCGGGTTGAATGAAGTTGCACGATGTGTCCATGTATGACTAGCTGTTAACCGTATATTAAGTGTAATACATGAAGTCATCATTCAGTGTACTACTTTTCTAAGGGTCGGTGCCAAAAGTGGGTGACAGTGAACGACCGAAGCTCCAAAATTTTGCTTCGGCCGAAGCCGAAGCTTCGGCCAGCTCTTGCTTCGGCTTCGGCCGAAGAGCCGAAGCATCGGCCGAAGGCCGAAAGCCGAATCTGTGTAAATTCTTCAGTCTAATTCTGATTATAATAGTATGAAGAATGAATTGCGAATTGAGTCACAAATATGAAAGTTAAGCTTGATTATGTTTCAGGAGTAAATATGAAGTAATAAAATAGTGTCATTCATTGCAAAAAATTTTTCAAAAGCGCAATTAATTCTCTTCATTGACATTGATTTCATTATTAGACATTTCATCTATACCGCAGCTAATAAGTATTGATCATCATCAGATTTATTATCCTGAATATATAGAAATATAATGTATTATTAGGAATAAAGCCCGGAATTTTTGAGAATTATGAAAGCAATTAATTTATAAATTCCTAATTTTCATGGCGATACTTAAATTTGTAGAAGTAAGGTAGACATAAGAGCAAATAGAGATTTCTTCCCGTTATTAGATACAGAAATTTTAGAAAGTTAACACGTCGACCATGAAGCAATCATTTGATTTGATACAAAACAGAATGGTACACAGAAGTGTATTTTTTTGTACTCAGCAAAGATTTTTCATATGTACAAAAGATTTTTGGGAAGACAAAAAATTGCAAAAAGGGTCTGAAATTCGCAAAAATTTTGGGCGCTTCGCGCCGAAATGAGTAATTGTGAGTTCTATATATCTTTATAATGACATAAAATGCGTTTCAAAAAGAAGTGTCAAATTTTTTGGCGCTTCGCGTTGTTTTAAGACGATTCTTAGTAATTTTTGCCCTCAGAGACCAGAAATTAGTTAAAACACACTACCAAAAGTCGAACAACTCTGTTTTTACCGCATTAAAATCGCTACTATGCCATATTACATATAGTACCAAAAAATTTGTGTGTACAAAATGTACAAAGATTTTTGGGAAGACAAATCTGTAAAAAGGTGTAAAATTCCAAAAATTTTAGAAATGAGTAATCTTTTGTCCGATATATCTTTAAAATGGCAGAATTTGCATTTAGAATGTAAAAATGTCCAATTTTTCGGCGCTTCGCGCTGTTTTGAGACAATTTTTAGTAATTTTTGGCGTCAGAAACCCAGAAATTAGCTAAAATACACTATCAAAGGTCGAAAACACTGTTTTACCGCTCTAAAATCGCTACTGTACTATTGCTATAATATAATACCTACACAAAAATTTGATTGTACAAAATGTACAAGGGCTTTGAAGTGAGGGACCATCTTTGTATATACATGTACAGACGGACCTTGTTAAAAAAACACTGGTACACACGGACACGACATACAACAAGTACAAAAATGGCGTTGAAATTTCGAGTAAACAAAGACATGCCTTCAAATGTGAGACATGTAGGAATAAAGGTGTGGCTTTTTCCTTAAGTGTCTGGTCATTTTCGCGATCGCTAGTGATTCATTCATAGTCGAGCTTTTCTAAGAATGGAAACAGATGCGGAGCGGTTACAATGCTTAGATGAATCAGCTTTTGTTATTAATACATGGTTGCTTGCTGTTTATGTAGTCAAAGTTACTGTTGTGAGCATATTTCTAAGAAGACATAAGGTGACTAGAAGATAAATTGAGCTAAATGGCGTCGTCTGAGGATAGTTATATTGCATATTGTCTAAATTTTAATACGAATGAAAAACTGCTATGAAATAAAGCTTCGGCCTTCGGCCTTTTTTCTCCTTCTTGCTTCGGCCGAGGGCCGAAGCGAAGACTGCCCAGCTTCGGCCGAAGCTTCGTTCCCTGGTGGGTGCCAAATAACTCGGAATGTACGTATGTAGGCATTTAAAAGCCCTGTTTATCTAAACTTAAAAAATCAAATTAATCAGAATTTTTTTAAATTTTTTATCAACGCTCGCAGAAGGCTGATGGATGGAGAAAAAGGATTTAGATGGCTAAAATCATATCAAACTCCTCGAAAAATTAAATTTAAGATAAAAAAATAGTTGAAACAAGTAATTCTATATAAGTTATGGATTCGGAGCTAAAAATCAGTTATTAGCATAGCTAGCTTATCGAAATGGAAGGGGGTGGTGAACCGCTCCTTTAAATCCATTTTTTCGAAAGCACGAATAAAGTCATCCACAATTCGAAAATATAAATGAAAAAACCAAGTTACAAAAAATCCCCCAAAAAACGAAATCATCAGAATAATACGCGTTTCAGAGTAAATAGGGCTCCCCAAAGTCAGTCGTTCCTCATCTTCATCTAAGTCGAGGTGTTTTACCCCTTTCAACACTTCTGGACAAAAACCTGCACTTATAAGCCATTCTAAAGTGTTTTTAGACCATTTTAAACAAAAAATATATCACTTACTCCATGAAATGGCCGACTAACCCCTCCCGAAAATTTGAGCCGTTACATGTACAAACAGTACGGTATGTATGCTGTCATCAGAACGGAATATACCGAAATAATTTCATTCTCTTTTTTCCTTCCTTTTTTTCTTTTTTCTCTTTCCTCTTTTTAAATCAATTTTTCAGAATTTTCGAAATTTACATTATCCAAAGGGATTATATAATGTTTCTCCGACATATCTCATTTTAAGCTATTTTTTTGAAAATCAGCTTCGGTCTTCTATCGAAAGAGACAAAATATTGTATCTTAAATGAGACGCGCATCCATAATTTCGAATACGTATGAATTTACCCAAATAATCATTAGTTTTATGCCACAAGTTTAGCGCTATTCTCATGCGTTCTTCGTAGTGCGGAATTTCCATCAAAGAAAACGATGAAACGACCAGGTCGTACTTTGGATCGGGCAATGCGGGCAAGAACTGCCTGGAGGAAAAAAGCACGGATTTGATAAGAAGGAAGGAAAATTGACACGCTAAAGTTAAAAACATTCGAAAATTATTTTCAAAATTTCTCGATTTTTTCCCCAAATTCTAACAAAGATTTAAACAATAACAGAAATGTCCAAACATAAATTAAAAGTTGTTATTAAGGGCTTTCAATCGACTTTAAGCGAGAAATTAACAAAGAACCAAGCATTTAGAGTAGATTATATATATCTACAGCCCATAAGAATGTAACAACAAAAATTTCCACTTTAAAAAACTAGTAAAAAGAGCCTGATGAAGTCTTAGATTGCCTTGCAAATTAAAAAAACATCACGCTTTACTCAATGAGCTTGGTTTACAACTCTCGCTTAACAAGCTCATTTTTCAAAACTATTACCTACTGAACAGTCGCTTCTACTCTTTACTCACAATTACTCATGTCTTCTACTTCAGCTCTACTACGCTTTATGAATCATTTATTTGCAAGTGTGAATCAGTGTTTTTTTTTGTACTCGGCAAAGATTTTTCCCGATGTACAAAGACTTTTGAGGACCGTCTTTGTACATGAACAAAGATTTTTGGGAAGACAAAAATTGCAAAAAAGGTCTGAAATTCGCAAATGAGTAATTGTGTGTTCTATATATCTTTTCAATGGCAGAATCTGCATTTACAATGGAAAAATGTCAAATTTTTTGGCGCTTCGCGCCGTTTTGAGACAATTTTTAGTAATTTTTGGCGTCAGAAACCCAGAAATTAGCTAAAATACACTACCAAAGATCGAAAACCCTGTTTTACCACACTAAAATCGCTACTATACTATATTATAGTACACAAAAATTCGCATGTCCAAAATGTACAAAGACTTTTGGAGACCATCTTTGTAAATGTACAAACGGACCTTGTACAAAAAAAACACTGGTATGAATGAGCTTTTTGTAGCCAAAATTGTGGTTTTCGCGATGAACATTCATACAATACAAGTTTTATCCCGAAAATTCAGTAAAATTGCGATATAACGACCAAAAAAATTACCATTGATTGGCGCCGAACAGTAGCAGTATATGTACATAGATGTAAAAAAATCTACATTTTTGCTACAGGAACAGTTTAATTGTCAAATTTTACTACACAAATTCATCATTATTCTGAATTAGACCATTCGTACGCTTCCTTGCAATTTCTTAGATTGACTTTGGAAAAAATCTGAGATTTTTATATATAATTATGAATGTTTAAGCCCCGGGCCGGACAACTTTTTACATATCTGAACATGTATGCCTCTTCTAGAGACTGATAAGGTTAAGGTGGCCAATAGGAAAGGATGAAGTACTGGATTAGTGATGCGGAGTTGCTAATCAATCATCAAAGGTAGCTTGAAAATGAACATTTTTTTACTTCATTTTAACTCAAAAACAATTCCTTTATCCAACCCAACGAATATGTTCGTCGATTTTGAGCCAGAACATGGATATTTATGTAAGATAATGGCTGTATATGAATAAACACCGTCAAAACTTTGGGGCCCAGAAACATTCAAAGGTCAAAAAAGTGCCAAAAAAAGAATTCATAAGATCGACAAAAACGCCACATTTAGACGTTTATTATCGAGCTCTATCCATTGGCATATAAAAAACAACGAAAAAATAAAAAACTTACTGAATCCCGGAGGAAATTATTTTAAAACAAAAAAATCAAAAAATATGAAAAATCGAGTAAAATTGTAGAAAAAATAGGTAGTCAAAAATGAGTATATGACGCGAACAGCCGAAAATTTGACGCTTCTAAGCTAAAATATGTACCGCTGAAAACGATTAAAACAGCACCATTTCTGCTAGAACCTGAAAATTCTGGGGAGTAAAAAATTTTTGGCAAGCAGATGGGGTGAAAAACTCTTTGCGCAGGGAAGGTTTCATCCCCCAAACCCCCCAAGATCAAAAATGGTGGTCAGCACCAGACATGCGCGTGGGGGGTTTGGAGGGTCTACTCTAGAACCCTCAGAATGGAAAAATGGAAAACTTTGTAGAGAAAATGAGGCAAAATGGAGGCCAAAAACGGATGAAAATTGAAAATTTTCTCCAAAAAGTGCTTCAAATTGACTAGAAACTGGGTCGTAACATAGTTTTAACGCTATTTTAGCGCTTATACTAGTTTTCAAGTGATTTTGACCCCAAAAAAGCTCAAATTTCAACCCTCACCCCAGATCGGCTGACCCCCGTCACCCAGGGGCCTATTCATTTCCACTTAGAAATCCAATTCCCAATTTCCAAGTTTCCTAGACTTATAATTTACTATTTTCCAAGTGTCAGTTCATTTGCAAAAATTGAAATTCCAAGTCATTAGCAATGTTCGACTTAGATGAAGGTCGTTTCTTCTCCAAGTCTCCCAGTGAATTTTCCAAATTTCAAAGCGTCAATCTTTTGCTCTTTAAGTTGAATATGATAATGAGAAATATTGCGATAAACAATAAGCTCCAAATGCTTTTAAAGTAGCTTTGCCTATGTTGAATACAGATAAAATTCTGCATAACTCTGATTCCATTCAAAGATACTTATGTTTAAAGATTTATCTTGCTCTTCAACCATTCTCCAGTCAAATTTTCAACGTGCGAAACGTTCAATTCTGAAAAAGGGCAAAATTGCATGCCGTGTGCATGGCTATTATCTCAACAGTCTTTCTTAGTAAGTACCGGAATGAGTATACATTCCCAGATTTTAATGACCGTAGTATTTTCCATTAGACGAGTATAAATTTTTGTGACAGGAATATTTGTAATTAAATTAGTCGTCTGCAGCAAGTAGAAGATTTATTCCGTTATTCAATTTCTTAATTTACATTATTAATTTCATTTTTTTAATTTTTAGTATGTTTTAGTTTTTTCAATTTTTGACTTAATTTTAATAAATTTTTAGCCCGAATTAAATTGTAATTTTATTTTTTTCAATTTATGCATGTCTTTTGCTAAGGATTATATATAATCAACTGATTTTGCGAAAGTTAAGCTGTGGGCTTGGAGACTACTTTCCAACCGAGAATCGGCCAGGAAAAATGAGCCCATTTTACAAGATTTGGATTCCAAGTCAAAAAGTTGGGAGCAAATGAATCGACACTTGGAAAAATGCACTTCTACTTGGGAGAATACAAGGAAATTCCAAGTATTGGAACTTGAAAAACCGAGCTGCAAATGAATCAAAACTTGGAAAAACGCTGGTTTTCCAAGATTTGAAACTTGCAACTTGGAATTTTGTGGACTTGGAAAATAACGGAGTAAATAAACTGAAACTTCGAAAATTTAGCGTCTTTTCAAGACCTGGGACTTGGCATTTTAAGTGGCAATGAATTGGCCCTAGATCGGCCATGCTGTGCACCTATGGTTAGCACTGAAGGAAAGAAAAACCTGAAATAAAGATGAGCGCGTGGAAAAATAACTTGGCCGCACGAATCACCGTCCCTGATCAATCGATTGGCCAACTCGATCATCTGAGCACTTGCGTCAACGCAAAAATAACTGCGATCTGAATCGGGTTCAGAATCACCTCGATCAATATCACTGAAATATGCAACAAATTCAATTAATATGCAAGAACAAACATCATATTGCAAAAAATCTGACTTTCAGCACTACACTACGAGACCTAATTTGCAGTTTCTACTTGATAAAACTCTATGCAATGAGCCCATGAATCGATTTATCTATCCTTATGGGTAACTTCGAAAGCATGATTAAAATAAAGGTTTTTGCCGTCTGATATTTAAATTATATATGGAAAAATTAAGCCAGTAATCAAACAAATATAATAAAACTAGATTAAATCACTTTCAAATATAATAAATAATTCACATCATTGTTTTTTTCTGTACGAGACAAAGATTTTGAGGCTCGCACAAAGATTTTCGGGACCATCTTTGTACAATTTACAAAGACTTTTTGGGGCATAGTCAGGCCCGTATCCAGGGGGGCGGGGGGGGCCTGCCCCCCCCGAAATCGGAAAAAATTTTTGTTTTTCCCAAGGGTCCCCCAAAGGGAAAAATGAAAAATTGGCGAAGTTGGTCTGAAACATCGCCAAAACAGGTTTTTAGCATACTTTTGAGCTATAAAACACAAAATTTTCCGGCGCTTCGCGCCGGATTTATTGTTTATGTAAGGTTTTGTCTTCTAAACCGCTGAAAATCGCTCAAATTTGAGTTAGACATAGAGAGTATGTCAATTTTTTTCTAACGCTTTGTGCCGGATTCATTGTTTAGCTATAGTTTTTGCCTTCTAGCTTACTCAAAACAGCTCAAATTCGAGTTATGACATGGGAACAGGCCTGTATCCAGGGGGGGCGGGGGGCCTGCCCCCCCAAAATGGGGAAAATTTTTTTGTTTCTTTCAAGGGTCCCCCGAAGGGAAAAATGAAAAATTAGCGAAGTGCGTCTGAAACAGCGCCTAAACAGGTTTTTAGCGTATTTTTGAGCTAGTAAACTCAAAATTTACCGGCGATTCGCGCCGGATTTATTGTTTACGTATAGTTTTGTCTTCTGAACTGCTAAAAATCGCTCAAATTAGAGTTAGATATAGAGAGCAAGTCAATTTTTTCTAGCGCTGTGCGCCGGATTCATTGTTTAGTTATAGTTTTTGCCTTCTAGCTCACTCAAAACAGCTCAAATTTGAGTTATGACATGGGAAACATGAAATTTTTCCGGCGCTTCGCGCCGTATCTATTGTTTATACATGTTTTTTGTCTTCTAGTCCGCTCAAAACCGCTCAAATTTGAGGTTGATATGCAGAGCATGTCAATTTTTTTGGCGCTTCGCGCCAAATTATTAATTATCCGTATTGTTTTTCTCTGTAAAGCACAATGATTAAGTACAAAGGCAAGAGATAAGAAATAATTCGCCGATTAGGTGATGAGAAATCAGCTTAAATGATAAATTTGCTGTATATCAAAATGAAATAAAGTGAAAATTTTTTAATTTTTTTGTTGAAATTTTTCTTCACCGTTGTATAGAGCTCGCCGAGATACGCTCAAAACTGTCTTTATTTTCGCCTATCTCCTAATGGTTCTCGAGATATCTGGTCTCAAAAATTTTCGGCCCCCCCCCCGAAATAAAATCCTGGATACGGGCCTGGGCATAGTTATAGTAATTTTAACGCCTTTTCGAGTATTTTTATTAGCAAAATCTCAAGAAATTTTTGGAGCTACGCGCCCAATATCATTAATTACATTTCAATTAACTCCAAGCGCGGGCATTAAGCACTCCAAAATCTATCTTTAAGCATCTTCGTACAGATTTAAGCATCTTTTACATATATCTCTACTGTTTTATAAAGATTTTCTACAGAAAAAAGAACTATTGAACAACTTTGCACTGTTTTCTGCCGTTTGAAGATAAAACTGACTTTTTTATCTTTGTGTTGCATTAAATTCATAAGCAAATTGGTGTCTATTATGAGATTCAGTCAGCATATTGCAATCGCTGTATTACTTCTAATCGTGTAACGCAAGTTATTTTAGCTTTCTGAGTCGAATTTTTTTGTGTTAATTCAACCCAAGAATCGTGAAAATTTCGGTGCTTCGCGCTGAATCAATATAAACAGCTGAATTTAGGACAAAGTGACACTTTTAGTGAAGCGTTCGGGTCACGGATAACAATCTAGTAGTATGTAAAAATGTGCATATTTAATAGTATATCTGTGAATTATATGTAAAAAAATTTTCGCTCGTACAAAGACTTTTCCGGAGATCTTCGTACATGTACAAAGAAACTCGTACGAAAAAGCAATGATTCAGATGTGAATAAACCATGATTTTACTGCGCATTTGAATGAGCATGGATATAGCCCAAACCGGATCTCCGTTCAAGATGATGATTCGCTTCAACTAAACGTGCGATTTTGCATATATCAGGTTTTTATTAAAAAATTGATTTTAGCTCCTTTTCAAAATTATAATGGTTATGATTGAAAATCTGAGTATTAGGTATGTATGCATACCTACCTTTCAGATTAAACTAGCTCTTTTCCAACAAAACTTTAGCATTTTCCCATTCTCACTCGTGAAAGTTGACAAAGCGCAATCTATATGCCTGTGTGTCAAGGACATTTCGCATTACACTATGCTATTTTATTTACCTTGCGACTTTGTTTTACCCTTGTGTTTTTTCCGAATATAGTATTAGTATTAGTATGAAGCTAATAATGCTTCCGAACGGTTACCACTACAAGCGTACAAATTCTACATTTAAAAAGGGTTCTACGTTTAAAAAGGGCAGCGCTACCTACAAACCCCGGATACAATAAGCAATTTATCGATCTATAAAAGTTGTGATTTGTCACCATCTTCCGCCTCTTTAGCAAAATACCTTAAACTTTATGAACTGCTTCTAACTTTAAAATCTCAAGCCATTTCCTTGCTGTGAATCAATTTTATGCGTCTTTTCTAGCCGTTTTCGACCAAAAATCGCACTTGAACTCACCTTACTCAATCTCAAAATGCACGCACGTAGCTGGCCGTCCTATTTTGGGGGACCAACACCAATTTTTGGGGGACTAAGCCCAAAAATAGCGCAAAATAACGTTTAAAAAGTCCAATTTTTCCGATTTTTCTGAATTTTGGAGGGTCCAAACCCCCCATTCCCCCAGAGATACGTGCCTGTCAAAGTGGCCGGCTTATCCTTTTTCCACCCAATGTTTTTGGTCGTCACACGTAAGAATTTTTTCATTTAGGAGGGGGCCAAGCCCAAATTTAGGCATATTGCCCATTTACTCATCCAGCTTGATATCAGTTTCCGACACTTCCGCCTCCTCCTCATCGTGCGGTTCGACGTGCGTGGTACGAAATTTATGTCTCCGGTTCCAGACGCTTTCCACGGCCCAAATCGTTGAACCAACGCCAGAACCAAAATCAAAAACGGACCGGGGAAAAAAATTAGTTTTCAGCTTAATTTCGTTAAAAATTCGGCACAAAACGGCAAAATCGGCCGAAAATCGTGACAATGCATAGACGAGACATCGCGCTTCGGTCTTATAATCGATAGGCTTCCAGTTGTACGTAATTTTACGCAATTCTAGTAAACATGAGTCGACAAATCCATCCAAAATTACATACATAACGTCGTATTGAAAGAAAAAAAACGAATTCGGTTAGTTCTTGTTTTAAGCAGGTATCAAACAGCCTATTAATTAATATTGAAATTTATGTGTACTAATTAATTATGCTTACTTTTTAGTGATTATTTATTCTGACCGAAACTCAATCAATTCTTGAAAGAAATGATATTATCCGCGAAACTGAGTTACTTTCTGAAAGATATTTATTAGGCTTTCCAAGTCTGGACTAAGGAATAGATTGAGGTTGAGTACGTAAGCAGTGACCCGAACTGCCTCATTATCATTTATTAAAGGACTCTTTAATAACGCTCAACTATATTTTACTTCAGAATAGAAGATAGTTTCTTCAAGTCGAAGATTTATTTTACTACATTAACAAGAAAGATAGATCGATAATAATAATAATAATGATAATTATTATAATAAAATTTATTAAAAAATTACTACCGCAGAAAATGCAATAGAAATGCGGATCGATGTTTTGGAATACGTCAATTGTAATTAACGGATCAAACGCCAAATAACGTTCCAGATGTAAATTAGATTAGATGATTAAATTAAATTAGATGCCATTCCATACTTCACTTTAGTGTTCACTAGGCTCTAATACACATATGTATTTCGACTTTCAAAGACAGTAGTATATCTGTTTATTCACTTTTTTGATACACCTTATCCACAATTTGAAATAATGTGATCAACTAGATATGAGAGATGAACTTATGAATATCAATATTTTTGTGCTTTTTTCGAATTCTGCAAACTATGGAAAGAAAAAAAGCGGCCAGACGGAGAATTCAGACATCAGTAGCAACATGATTACACACAACTGGCTCCAACTTTTAATTACAAAGCTTCATAAACAAGTTCATAAATAAAACGTACGTAGAGCCGATTTTTTAACACTGCTCCTCATCTTCAAATATGGCTATTCACAAGATAAACTCAGACATGTATACAGCTGCTGTACGTCAGTCCTACTTCTAACATATACATATTTAGTAGCAAATAATCTTTCGTCGTGTTAATTTATTTCAAATGAATTATGTGAACATATTAACACACCAGCGTGCAAAAGTTTAAAAACCTAGCTAGCTTTCGATTTCTTTAGGAAATATATAGGAAGCTTTATGAAGGTATCAAAAATAGAAAAAATACATATGTGCGCACAGGCATATGTACACATGTACAGAAAGCGTATACTATACGCTAAAAATGGTTTTAAAAAATATCAAAAATTTTCTTACACGACTTAAAATTCAGGCCCGTAGCTGGCCGTCCTATTTTGGAAAATGGGGGAACCATCACCAATTTTTGGGAGGACAAAGCCAAAAAGGGCCAAAAATAGCATAAAATAACGCTTAAAGTCAAATTTATTCGATTTTTCTGAATTTATAGAAAAAATAAAGAAATACGTGCCTGTTAAAATTAGGGACCATCATACAAAATATGCAATTGAATAGATAACTCACTTTACATATAAAGAACCATAACTTACTTTAGTTTTAATTCGGCAGCACAATCATCCATCAGGTATGTAACTTATCAAACGAATTCATCATTACGCATAATTAATTGAAAGTATGCACATCGGCATGTAAGTTAAAAGCGAAATTTCACTCAAGTAAACAGATTATTACGACCTTATAGAAACGATTAACTTGGTAATATTTATTCATGCATCGCATTCAATTTACACACTTGATTCGACTTTCTTTTTCAACCAATCGCCTTTCTCTTCTATATAGTTGTTTAATTCTTCGTCGGTGGGGCTGCCGCCAGTCGCTGATTTAATTTTTTTGCTATATTTAAGTACGGCATCATTGACTTCATCGCGCAAGATTTTGTCGCGTTTTTTGCGCAAAAGTTCGTCACTGAGTGGAAGCTGGCGATGAGCCAAATATTCATTAAGCTTTTTCGCTTCCTGGACTAACGATTTTAATTCGATATCACCTGAACTTTTGATGAGGGAACGCTCGAATTCGCGAGGCGGATGCACAGCTCCTATCGACGTTTTGCCTACAATTCAGATGGAAAATTTTAGGAGTTAGACCTATATATGTATAAAAAAAGTCCTAAGCATACATGCGCAGCAAGGGAATTCTGATGAAGAATGTGGAGTCTTCAAGTGCCTTTTTTGGGCTCAAAATGGTGGATACACGTCAAAAACAGCGTTTTTCCGCGTTTCTGACGATGCTCATCTTTCTAGACCATTAAAGCATAAAAAATTTGAAAAAATGAAAAATCGAACAAATTGAACAAAATGTAGTCAAAAAATCAGTAAATGGCGCGAAGCAGTGTCATGCTAATTTTTTAAGTACTATTATATGGTATAGTAGCGATTTGAGTGTGGTAAAACAGAGTGTTTCGGCCTTTGGTAGTGTATTTTAGCTCATGTCTGGGTTTCTGACGCCGAAAATCTACTGAAAATTGCCTCAAAACGGCGCGAAACGCCAAAAAATTTGACATTTTCCCATTCTAAATGCAAATTCTGCAATTATGTATAAAGATATATAAGACAGACAATTACTCATTTCAGCGCGAAGCGCCGGATATTTTTGGGAATTTTAAACCTTTTTACAGTTTTTGCCTTCCCGAAAATCTTTGTACATGTACAAAGACGGTCCTGATATCTTGCAAAGTTTTACAGGAGAAATAAAAATCGCACTTCGCTACTTTCGAAAAATAATTTAGTCGAAAATCTGTTACGCATTAGTAGCGGTGGGAAAAAGGAAAAATTTCACCTCCCCCAGAATTCCCATCGACCGTCTTTGTATGTACATGTACAGAGATTTTCGGGAATACGAAAATTGCAAAAAGGTCTAAAATTCGCAAAACTTTTCGGCGTTCCCCCCGAAATGAGTAATTGTGTGTTCTATATATCTTTATAATGGCAGAAATTGCATTTCAGAAGGAAAAATGTCAAATTTCTTGGCGCTTCGCGCCGTTTTAAGACGATTCTTACGATTCTTGGAGATTTTTGCCCTTAGAGACCCAGAAATTAGCTAAAATACACTACCAAAAGTCGAACAACTCTGTTTTTACCACACTAAAATCGCTACTGTACCATATTATAGTACCCTAAAATTTTTGTGTACAAAATGTACAAAGACTTTTGGGGACCAATCTTTGCACATGTACAAACGGACCTTGTGCAAAAAACACTGTGTGCATGTATGCATAGTTTAGGGTTAAAAGTACCAGGGTGCTTGCGAAAAACCATTTTGCCTGCCGCTAATTGTTCTGAAATTTCCGGGTCAGCGTTCACTTTATCCGGTCGAATGAACATGACAGATCTGGGAAGCCTTTCAAATTTCATTACACGTCGAGACGTTGAAAAACGACGAATATTGGAACATAATTGGCACAAAATGAGTTTACGTTCCATTCTAATAATCTAATTTGAACTGCACGCAATCAAACGGTATTTACAATGAATTTACTAAATGAAAAACAATGACTGATCGACTAATATCCGTCGTCCGACCAATCGATCTGATAGTCCGGATAGCGTCGCTTAAGAATTTCTACGGATTTCGAATGATCAGCTCGACCGAATCCCTGTAAAATTTAAATGATCAGCAGGCACGTATCTCTGGGGGAATGGGGGGTTCGGACTCCCCAAAATTCAGAAAAATCGGAAAAATATGACTTTTCAAACGTAACTTTGTGCTATTTTTGGCCTTTTTGAACTTAGTCCTCCCAAAATTGATGTTTGTCCCCCAAAATAGGACGGCCAGCAACGTTCCTGATGGGTAGCGTAGCGTGCAGTATTCCATATAGAATTCTAAGCGTCCAGATAGCAAAATTAAGCGTATAAATCGGGAATGCTTGAATAATTTTGACGTAAACCCTAAAAACTACAAAAATTAATTTACAAACTTACCTATACATACATATGTACTAGGGATGTGCCGGTTAACCGGAACCGGCTAGAACCGACCATTTTTTTGGAACCGGAATCGGAACCGAGAACCGATTTTTTGATATTCCAAGAACCGGAAGCGGAACCGATTTTTTGATTTTCTAAGAACCGGAACCGGAACCGATCTTTTTGGAGTCGGTTCGCGGTTTTTTTAAATTAGAGTTAAAAATCGAACTTCATAAAATTTAGTGAAGACATGAAGCAGCAATTCAATCTTTTATTACTCAAAAGTTTACAGACTAAAACTTAGTATTGTTCCGGGTAGATTATATTTTAAAGATAACAGTCGTTCTGCTTTTTCGCCATGTAGCCTGTTTCTGAGAGGGTCGTAAATGATTCCAGCGCAACTGAACAGCTGTTCCGATGGAACGCTTGTAGCTGGCGCTGCAAGCAGAGGCGAATCTAAGGGGCGGAGGGCCGCCCTCCCCATTTAAAAATATTTGGCGAGATAAACAATGGATATACAATTTGCAATTATTTTTTGGCCCTCAGTGACCATAATTTCTCAAATTTTTTCGGCACTACGCGCCGGATGATATTTATTAATGACATTTATTTACTTTTTTGGCCACCTGGAAGCCATTTTCTGTTCATGTAGGTTTCAAAACAATTTTAGCAGCAGAAACAGCTATTTTCGCATAGTTTTATTCTATTTTCAATTAAAAATTTCGATGTTTCGCATTAAATGCTATAAATACAGTAAATCAAGCTGTAAATCATGCTTCTAGACGTCTATCCGTCTTAATCTCACAAATTTTCCGGCGCTTCGCACCACGGTTTTTTTGTATTCGGCAAAGATTTTTCCCGATGTACAAAGACTTTTCGGGATCGTCTTTGTACATGTACGAAGATTTTTGGAGAGACAAAAATTACCAAAAAAGGTCAAAAAATTCGCAGAAATCTACGGTGCTTCGCGTCGAAATCACTGATTGTGTGCTCTGTTTATCTTTATAATGGCAAAAACTGCATTCCGAAAGAAAATGTGAAATTTTTAGGCGCTTCTAGCCGTTTTAAGACGATTCTCAGTGATTTTTGCCCTTAGAACCCATAAATTAGCTGAAATACACTACCAAAAGTCGAACAACTCTATTTTTACCACACTAAAATCGCTACTGTACTATATTATAGTACCCAAAAATTTGTGTGTACAAATGTACAAAGACTTTTGGGGATCATCTTTGTACATTTCAAACGGACCTTGTACAAAAAAACTGCTTCGCGCCAGAATTCTGATAAAGTCAAAGAATTTTAGTGATTTTTAGCACAAAATTGTCGAAAATTTTAAAATTTTAAGAAAAAAATTGCGTCAAAAGTGATTTAATGTAAAAGTATACATTGTAAAATGCCGAAAAAACGTTTTTGGAAAAGTCGGGATACTGCCCCCTTAGGAAAATACTAGATTCGCCACTGGCTGCAAGATACTGCTTATCTAGACTTCTCTTTCCACCATTGCAGTAGATCTTCGTCATGAATTAAGCATTTCGATTTCGTATAAGCCTCTAATCAAGAAACACATAGATAATATTCAGTGATTTATAAGTAAATTGTCAACTAGACGTTAAACTTATTTGAACGTGCAGTTGCCACATTGAAACGACTTCCTGAATAATATATATTTCGATTACATCGTCATATTTTCCGGTGAAGTCAGGCTATCAAGAGCGTACATATATACTTTAACACAGGAACCGAGAACCGGAACCGGAACCGACGGTTCTCTAGTTGAAGAACCGGAACCGGAACCGACGGTTCCAAATTACACAAGAACCGGAACCGGAACCGAAATTCTTGTTTTCCAAGAACAGGAACCGGAACCGATGTTTTGAAAAACCTGGAACCGGAACATCTTTAATATGTACCTAACGTATTGATAACAGTCAAGCAAATACAAGATCTTGGGGGTTCGGGGGATTTCATCCTCCTCGGAATTATTTTCACCACCCCTCAAAATTGGCGATTTTTCAAGAGTTCCCGAAAAATTTCCGGAAAATTCATAGAGCGGGTGCTTGTTTAAGCGTTTTTAAGCTATCTACTTGCTCAGAAGTGTTAGATTTTCGGCGCTTCGCGCCACATACTTATGTTTTGACCTATATATTGAGCAATTTTTCCGACTTTTTTCTGAATTTTTTGGTTTTTTGCTCTAGAAAGATGAAGTATCGTCCGAAACGCCGAAAAACGATGTTTTTGATGCGTTCACCATTTTTGGGCCCCAAAAATGCACTTTAAAATTTCACCCATCCACCCCTCCAAGAATTCCCATGTTTTGCATGTATGGTCGAGCAGTTCATCGATTTAAATGCTAGATATAGAACAAGTTGTATGCGTCAAACATTTCTTGATTGTTATTGCCAGAGCCAAAGGACCATACATGCACAGCGTGAGAATTTTGAAATGGGGAAGGCGAAAACAAATTTTTTCCTACGCTTTCTTTTTGAGTTTAAAAGGATGAATACGCGTCGAAAGCATAATTATTCCTGGCCGTTCTGACGAAAGTTTTTTCCTAGACGATATAAATATTAAAACTTTTAAGAAAAAATTCAGGAAAATATACTCAAAAATGGCCGTTGGAAAATTGACACTTTTGAATTAGAAGATCGCCAGAAAAACGCTTAAAACGAGACATTTTCTACCACTATTTTTGGAAAAATCTAACATTCTGAGGGTGAAATTGTTTTGCAGGGGATAAAAAGAAACTATTTGCGCGGAGGAGGGGGAGAGAGTGCGAAACCCCTACTAGATCGTGTATTATAACTAGTCTTCCGCTTTAAATTTCAAGCGAACGGTTAAGAAGACTTAGTTAAAACTAGTACCTAAGTATGCTAAATAAAAATGAAGATATAAATGTATTTGTTAACGTATTGTGCGCAATTTGCACGCTCTGCTTTTGCCACCGAACTTGATAGATAAGTCGATATTTATTTTTATCCACCTACTGAAAAGAGTGATCTCTTCACAGCTCAGAAATGCTTAAATCCACAGCAGGCACGTAGCTCTGGGGGAGAGGGGGTCCGGACAATCCCCCCCCCGAAAATTCAGAAAAATCGGAAAAACATGACTTAAGCGTTATCTTGCGCTATTTTTGGCCTTTTTGGGCTTAGTCCCCCCAAAATTGGTGTTGGTCCCCCCAAAATAGGACGGCCAGCTACGTGCCTGATCCACAGAACAGAAGTATTCAAAAGAAAAATATTTATTTCATGGCGTGAATTGTTAACGAAGCTCAAAGCATCTATCGATCGAATGCGCAGGTGCAGAATTTGTCGATTGAAACAGCATATACATTTATTAAAAGAAACCTGCTACTATATAGTAAGGTTAGCCAGACCCAATAACATCTTCGTTTTTTATTTTTGAAAAATTTTTAAAATTTCGATCGAAAGAACATTTTTCTTAATTTATACGAAAAAAGGAAGAGGCTGGAATATGAATTTGAGTATAAGTCCTAAAAACAACTGATGGCAAACAAATAATTCACAACGCGGTAATCTACCGCAATCGCATGAAAACGCAAGAATGAATCGATAAGCAAATAACTTTATACGTAAAAGTAGGAATGTAATTTTTACCGTTGAGTAACCGAACACCTTCAACGTCTTGTTGGCAGAATCGTGCAAAATTCGACCACCTCCCACGCAAGATGCCTTCAAATTCGATTTGATTATTGAAGGCTCGACTTCGTCGAAAATATCGCCTAGAGTTTATATACAGAAAGTGCAATAAAAAATACACTATATCGCCTACTCGACGATGAGAATTAGGAAAGAAACTTCGGCGGATGAACAGGCACGTATCTCTAGGGGAAATGGGTGGTTCAAACCCCAAAAATTCAGAAAAATCGGAAAAGTTGGACTTTTAAATCTTATTTTGTGCTATTTTTGGCCTTTTAGGGCTTAGTCCCCGAAAATTGGTGTTGGTCCCCCAAAATAGGACGTCCAGCTACGTGCCTGCAGATGAAGAACTTTTGCGGCAAAAGAAGCGATTCGCATTTTATTATTTCAATAGGTTAAATAATCTCCGTCGTTCATTGATTCCGTGCGTCAATTTGAATTACTAACCAATCAAATAAACAGCCTTTTAATTCCACATTTTTAATTCACAAACCATCAAGTTTAAAATTCCCCAAAATTAATTCCTTATTTCTCGGAATCGACATCTATTTTTTCATATCTGATTTGGGACAAGTGTATGAATCCTCTCATCTATTTATTCTTACGGGCAGTTTGGCATACGGCTGTTTCCGGTATAATTTTCAGGAAGAAGAATAATAAAGTAATTCTGTGAAAATTTTGAGCCGCCGGATTAATGATTCTCTGTCATGTTAATCGCAAGGCTTCAAAAATGCAGTCAAAAATAGTAAGAAGCAGACTCGTAGCAGGCCGTCCTATTTTGGGGGGAGTGGTCAACACCAATTTTGGGGGTACGGGGTCCAAAAAGACTAAAAATAGCACAAAATAACGTTTAAAAAGTCCTATTTTTCCGGTTTTCTCTGAATTTCGTAGGGGTCCGGACCCCTCCATCCCCCCAAAGCTACGTGCCTGGTAAGACGTCAAGATATTTCAAAAGCTCACCGCCGGATTATCAAATTTTAAGATCGTTTACTCAACTAAGCGCTTAATTTTAGGACTTAAGGAAAGTACATATGCCGCATTTTTTCTTTGGTGCCGAAAATCCAACAATGGTTCCCACCGATCTTTGTCAATTCAAAACCCAGAAAAAAGACTCACACGATCAGCACTTAAATTTAACTGGGTATAGATTTAAAATAAGATCGTTTATGTTGACTTAAACTCAGCATCGAGTAGCCGGCCCCAAAAGTTCGACTGCAATGCAATATACACAGGGTAGCCCATATAAGTAGCCTCACCTAAATTTTATAATACTCGTTTTATTTTCCGGTGAAATTCGACGAAATTTAAGCACATTATGAGTCATATGTTTGTATAAATTCTGGCAAACTTACACTTAAGTCAAACAATACGTTTGGATGTTATACACTTCAGAGTGACAACAATCTTTTCAAGCTATTTGTTCGAACGTTCATGACAAACAAGCAAACTTTTCGTTTTTATTACCACAGTCAAGTTCGTGAAAATCAAAAAGAATTCAATGCTTTATAGCCCAAAAGAAGGAAGTCATATGAATAATGAATGATAAATAAATGAGATTAGATATACTAAATGTGCTAGTCAAGGCATTGTGTATGAACAACGACTAGTTTATCCAAACATGTATGTAACAGGTGGGTTTGGGGATCCCCAGTGCCCATTCAAATTTGGACGTCTCCCCATCCCCCCAGAGTCATAAAATTTTCGACCCACCAATTTTCGGGAAAAAATTGCATTTTTTTGCCATTTTTACGTGTTTTGGTACTTTGGCTGAAAATTGGAGGTCGTTTATCCCCCCTGCCAACGAAAATGTCCAGGGACCCCCTCATCCGAAATTCTGAGCCGCTACACGTATCAATCCACCTTCCTGAAGAATTCTTCTTCGAACAATTGGGTGAAAATAAAAAAACAGTATTCTCGAACTTTAAATTTAGATACGATCTTGAGCTCTAAAATCATTTTAGTGATATATGCATACAGTAAAACTTCATAAGGAAGCCATTGAAAAATTTAATTTTTAATACAAGAAAGTTTTGCGAATTTAACAAAACTATCAAATTACTGGTATTATCGAAATATCAAGTGGATTTCATTCATCTCTAACTCACGTAAAATACGTCTTTTGCCTGATGGACAACGCATTCAACCTTAAAATCTATCATAAAAAGCATCAGCTAAATTTGGATCATCGTATGCATGCCCGTATTTAGAATTTTAATCGGAGGGAAGGCCGAAAATTTTGAGGTCAGATATCTCGAGAATCATTAGCAGATGGGCAAAAATAAAGGCATTTTTGAGCGTATCTCAACGAGCTATTTCCGATAGTGAAAAAAATTTCAAAAAATTTTAACTCTATTCCATACTCATATTACACAAATCTATCGTTTAAATAATCTACACAACTGATTTCTTATCATTCAGTCGACGAATAATCTCCTAGCTTCTGTCTTTGTATTTAATCTTTGAGATTTACAAAGAAAAGTAATACAAAAAATGAATGATTCGGCGTGAAGCGCCAAAAAAATTCGTTATGTTCTACATGTCGTTATGTTCTTCAGGTATTTATGACAACTTTGAGCATTTTACTAAAATTCCAGCAACAAAAGTAATCATTGTCTTAATGATATCAAGCTAGATTTATATATGCATGTTTGACGACAACAATAATAATCTTACTATGATAACCGCAGCGGCTATATCCTCGAACAATCAGCTTTTCAGAATCTTTTTCCGGATCTGTTATTTTTATGAGTATATACTTGAAACGGCCTTCAGGATCTATGTCGACGTCGTTTATTGATTCCATAAAACGACAGTAGTATCGACGCGCAAAATTTGGATTTAAGTAGCGAAGTGGCTTCGTTTTTTACAGCTAAAAAACAAATATCTTTTAAAATATGATCAAGCGTTTCCGCTAATTACACATACAAAGTGACATTTTTAGTCTTCATAAAAGGCATTTTATTCTGCATCTTTTTCTCAAAATCGATATGTAGCTAACGTAGCATTTAAACTGATAGCAAGAAGTTGCTTGTTAAAGAAGCGTCCGCAAGGCTGCCTTATTTAACACATATTGTAGAATTAAGCGCAAACATTGACCAATAAGAATGCCGAATGACTTCCCTTAAACCTGAATGAACGCAACTGAAATTGAATCTACTCTAAATTAATTTTTTTCCGCTAGGACCGCACTGTGGATATTCTTCAGTTATGCAATCGTGCAAAAACCTTGGTACATTCAAGCTGGCAAATCTTTGTTTTTGAGGTTTCTGACTTTTGAGGTTTTTTGGGAAAAAACAAAGAAATTTTCTTCGTGATTTCTGGTTTTTGTCAAATTTTTTATAAACTTTTCTCCTACATCCCTTGAACATAATCCATTATGCTTCTTAATCAGAAATCCTTATCTCAGCGTATATTAAAAATTCGTTTTCACTAGCTTATTTTAGCAAATATAGATGCTTTGCACAGTCACTCGTTAGCTCCATGGGCATTATATAATACTTCAATATCGCATTATGCTGCTCCCCTTTTATGCGAACAACAGATGCTTGGTGTCTTTGATGTGATAAGTATGCTCGTAATTAAGACTTGAAAGTGGAAATTCTTATTTGTTACATAAAGTCTTGATGAAAATCGGACTTGTAGCTTCGCGGCAACTAGTGAGATTGGTCCTACATATACTCCGAAGAAAAGTAAAAACAAACTGCTTTCTTGACGTTATTTTCGGCTGTTTTTTCGCGTTATTCCCAATAAAAAACCCGTCTCCGGGATTTTGCTCGAGGGAGGGGAAGCACGACCAAAATTTTTCAAAAATTTGAGGGGGACCAAAGGATGAATAAAACAAGATGGTTTACGACCACTAGAGCTGTACACTTTGTAAATTTTGCTACTCAGATGCCTTCGGTGAGAGTCCAATGGACACCCTCATGAAAAAATCACATAACAAAAGACATAGATACGAAATACGCTTTAGGTGGTAAAAAGACTAAAAATGGAGTGTTTAAACCGCGCGCTTGGGACTCAATTAGACTATAATTATAACTTTAAGTTCGAACGAACCAACGTTAGGAGAAACGACGGCACAATGAGGTAACTTGTTCCAATGGGAGGAGTAAAGTACAAAATCATTCAAAATTATACAAAATCCCCTGGATACAAGCCTACAACCCTTCAAGTAAGTAATGAATGCTGTTTCTACAAAATCGAACGTTAAACAGAATGTATGTAAAACAAGCAAAAATCGATGAACAGCAATCATAAACCACCAGAAACCAACTAAAAAAACCACTAAAAACCAAAGCAAAACCAAAATTTTGAATTTTTGAAATCTTGGTTTTTGCAATCCTGTGCAACATTAGTGACTAGCAAATCAAGTACCACAAAAGTGCTGGAAGTGCAAAGAAAATATAACAAGAAGATGCGATAATAAACTTGACTTCAGGGAGAAGAGTCGAAATTCCAAAAACTTCAAAATTTATATGTAAAATTCGTATTTCATTTCGTAGTGTTATATTATTGCCCAGTAGTCATAATCAGACATATAAGTATGCGCGGGGGAGAGGGGAGGTGAAGGGGTCGGCGGACTGGATCCGAGAATGGTAAATGGGAAATTCTTTCTGGGAAAATGAGGCAAAATGAAGGTCAAAAAAGAATGAAAATTGAAAATTTTTTTCGGAAGTATCTTAAATTGATGATAAATGGTGTAATAACGTAGGTTGAACATTATTTCAGCGCTTACACTACTTATTCAGATCATTTTGGCCAGGAAACATCGAGTTCTTTCTGACCCCCACCCAAATATCGGCAATACGCTGCGCATTTACGGCGTACGTACGGTCATAACAAAGTACTTAATTTTTGTTCTACAGTATAGAATGAAAAAATCAATTCAATAAAAATTATAGCTTTTTAATTTTACAGAATTCTCCTTTCGAAAAGAACATATTCTCTTTGACAGTGATCTGACAGATTACGATTATAACATCGATCTATAATCTGTTTCAACATTTTTGATCTCAGCCGCCGCTTCCCAGAGTGGTCTATCGGTATAACCACTCAGTTCACAGCGGGAATCACGAAATTTGACTGAGCATGTATTTGTATTTTCCGAGCGCGTAGCTGCTGGTTGCGTTCTCACTGCTCCTAAAAGCAAAACTAACTCAGAGTGCACAAGCACAGATTTTAGATCCAATAAGCGAGCAATAGATGATAGCCAAGTGGATGAAAGCCCTTACGCTAATCTAATTGGCTGAATTTTTACTGCTGACTAATCACCTTACTGTGAAGTCTTAAGAATTTCGAAACAGACTATAAAATATAATTATCGTAATTCATCGATAGGAATCCTTATGCCAAAATGAACAGACTATAACCGAAGATAAGAAGTTAGGCTATCTATTTTAATTTGCATTCAAGTCTTTGTTGTTCCATCTGAAATCTCATCGTACATCACGAACGAGTACTGGGCTATACGGATAGACGTGCAGTATCTACCCCCATATACGAGTAGGTATGAATAGGTTCATCTTCATGCGTACTTCCTCGTACAGGCACTCTTGCTCTTTAAATCAAGTTTTGTCGATGTCTGACAGCTTATAGTCTGTTTCACACAACTTCGGTCATAAATTTTAAGACTATCTCCGACAATAAGCTGACAGATTTCGATTACAGCATTGATCTAATATATAATTATCGTAACCCTCCACTTACTGCCGATGAAAATTCTTAGAATTTATACACGAAGTTATGTGAAACATGAACCCAATTTCTGAGAAGCTCGACCTACAGCGATAAGTTGTGATAAGTCAAAAATTAATCATACCTCAAAACAACATATGTACATATCTATAGTCTGTTTCACATAACTTCGGGCATGAATTCTATGAATTTTCGTCGACAATAGGCCGAGGGTTACGATCACACCTGGGCGTGGGGGGTTTGGGGGGGTATGCACCCCCAGAAACCAAAATACCCTCCAGAAATCAAAATACCCCCCAGAATTCAATTTTTGAAAATTTTTTTCGTTTTTTTCGCAATTTTTTGATGCCAATGGATAGTGCTTGATGAGAAACGTCGAAAAATTGTGTTTTTATCGCCATACCACCATTTTTAAGGCCATTTTTCGACCTTCAAAAAAATCTTGCACCCCCCCCCCCAGAATTTTCTTGCTGCCCACGTATGGTTACGATAATAATACATCAGATCAATGCTATAATCGCAATCTGTCAGTTTATTGTAGAAGATAATTTTAAAATTTATAATCAAATCGTGCGAAACAGTCTATAGTAGTTTTTAATGCTGATTATCATAGTGCAACTCATTTGACTAGAAAATCAAGACTCGTTATCATCGAAATTTCAAGCATTTTTACGATTTTTTAGCTCCACTTAACGTCAATTTTCTCTATAAGTAAACATGTTTTGTTAAAGCAAAAATTGTTCGATAAAGGAGGCTGTCTGCTACTAGAAATGAGCAAAATCTTTGTAGCTTTAATTTTCACTTTACACTATGATTTGAACTATAGACTGTTCCATTCCAAACGGCCCATTTCTGCTTCACGGCTCATTACTGTAGCAGAATATTTTAGGGTAAGGTAGTTGTAGCAGCCTTTCAGATGCGTCTTTTATCAAGTAAAGCACATTAAACATCAATAAGAGCTAAAACCAACCAGATATTACGAGAGCATAATCGAATTTGCCATTCGTGCATTTAAAATCATTATAGTAATAGCTTTAGCGAAAAATGGGCCGTTTGGAATGGAACAGACTAGTTTAAATTACAGTTTAGAGTGTTAATCAAAGTTAACAAAATTTGTTTCCTTACTTCTGGTAGAAGACGACATCCACTATCGAACATTTTTGTTTTAACAAAAGATATCGATTATTGAGGGAGAAAATCGAAATTGAATGAAACTAATAAAAAGTTATGGACTTGCTTTAAATTTCATTGTTTGGCCTACTGTAGCACAATGAATTTTGACTTTCAAGTCAAATGAGTTGTACCCATACGTGGGCAGCAAGAAAATTCTGGGGGGGTGCAAGATTTTTTGAAGGTCGAAAAATGGCCTTAAAAATGGTGGTATGGCGATAAAAACACCATTTTTCGACGTTTCTCATCAAGCACTATCCATTGGCATCAAAAAATTGCGAAAAAAACGAAAAAAATTTTCAAAAATTGAATTCTGGGGGGGGGGTATTTTGATTTCTGGGGGGGTATTTTGGTTTCTGGGGGGTGCATACCCCCCCCCAAACCCCCACGCCCAGGTGTGGTTGTACCACGATAATCAAAATCAAAAGCAGTGCCGTATATGCTGTTTCCAGATATGATTAACTTTTGACTTACCACAAAGTTGACCGAACCCTCATAAATTGGCTCGCTGAATATGGATTACTTCAATGCAATTATAGAAAATCATCTGAAAATGGATAAGCAAAAGACGCAGGCTTGCATGAAGCAGACTGCAGGTAGGGTAGATATTAGAGCTGTGCCGGGGCCAGGCCCCGGCCCCGGGGCCTAGGCCCCGGGCCGAGGCTGGCCCCGGCGCCAGGGCCGGGGCCAGTGTTAGAATTGATTATAATGTAGAAAATTGATAATGTTTTGGGCAGATTTACCTTCAAGCTCAATTTCAAGCAACACCACACATCTTGCTGATTCAAATCTTTATTTTACTATGTCAGGTTGGTGCAAATTTCTAGTTAATAATCAAAATTGACATATTTTGAATTGCAATTCATATAGCCGAGCTTTCCAGCTTGCTTGGTAGCAGACAGCTACGTCTATCAGAACAAATAGAATAATAAGCCTAAAAAGTGCGAAGTAAAGCTCATTGAAAAACGCATCCGAGTCAGAGGAGTTAAATCCATACATGGGCAGCTCAAAAATTCTGGGGTTCCAAAACTTTTCGAAGCTCAAAAAGTGCCTGATAATATATGGTAGGGCGAAAAAACACCGTTTTCTTGCGTTTCTCAATGAGAGCTATCCATTAGCATCAAAAAAACGCAGAAAAACAAAAAATTCTGAAAATCAATTTCTGGGGCGTCTAGCGGATTTTTTTTTGGGGGAGAGTGTGAATTCTGGGGGTCTAGACCATAGGTGGGCAGCACCGAAATTTTGGGAGTGTGAAAAAATTTCTAGGGGGTGGTGGTGAAAAACACCATTTTCCGACGTTACTCGTCGAGCACTATCCAATGGCATCAAAAAATCGCTAAAAATGCAAAAAAAAATTCAAAAATTGAATTCTGGGGGTATTCCAACTCCTGGGGGTTGCATACCCCTAACCCCCACGCCCACGTCCCAAGCCCCCAGATGCCCATGTTGTTATATCTTGTAATCCCAACAAATATTAACGTTTGACGCGCATATCTACTAGCAAGAATATATATACATAGTAGAGATGTGCCGGGGCCGCTCTTTTTGCCGGGGCCGGGGTCTGTACAAAACATATACCCTATACTTACTAAGCTATACCAAGCATCCGCATTATTTCTATACTGACCTAACATCTTAGTATTACTATTGTAAGCAATTACATATTGCTTTAATGAATTAAAGACTTAAAAATAAGCAGATAAAAGAGAAATAAACAAAAAATTAATAAATAATTGTGAATATAGCTGTTAGGCATAGAAAACAATAAGCTAAGCGGAACAGAATATGACTTTTCTATAGTATTTATGCTGATTCGATGAAAGAAATAGACGAGCAAAACAGTACAATACAAAAGATTACGATTAAATTGCACGAGAAATATGTAAGTAACCCAGAGATTAACTACACGCTTGAAAAACTTATCTCTAGAATATCAACAAAATCATAGGGGCGAAAAATGCTTGTACGACGAAAAATCATTTACCAAGTTTAGGGAACATGCATAATCAAATTAAAATAATATTTAAACAAATTAATTGAAAACCACACAAAAATGAAGACATTTGCTCTATTATTTGGCGCACAGCTCCCAAAACTAGTGAAAAATCGCATATATTAAAGCAAACGAATTCTATCTGGATGATAAAATAAGTTGCCGTACCCTAGCATTTTTTTAAGGTACATAAGTACATACATCGATTTATAAAACAATTTTACAGACACTGGTGAAAGTCCCTAGCATTTTAAACTTTATTGTCTAAGAATTATCGGTCAAAGGTGCTTATTTTCGCAATAAAAATTGTTAATTGAGCTAAGCTATTCAAGAATGTATCGAATTGTTTCAATGCTCACTCAAATCTTGATTACTAGATTACCTGAAGCGAAACTCAACAGTAGCCTGAGCTTAATTTTAACGAAATTTAGCTTATTTTTGTGAATAAATAAATATTATGTTGCGTAATTCGGCAAAAAAATATTAATTTTGTTCGATTTTCATTAATTTTTCATCGTTTTCACAGGCCCCGGCCCCGGCGCCGGGGCCGGGGCTAACATCTCTAATACATAGGTATAAGGGGTAGGGTAGGGTCGTACTATGAACACGGTAAAGCACGCTTTTTCTTGGCCCCGGCCAGGCCCGGCCCCGGCAAAAAAAGGCGGCCCGGCACGAGCTCTAGTAGATATATAATAGTTTATTCCACATATTTTTGCGGTTCTTTCTAGTTTTGGCTGTCGTAAATTGACAGATTACGGTAAATCTAGATCAATGCAATGCATTATAGAAAACTGTTGCATTACAATAGCTTAAAATCGCAGAGTGAAAACCGTAAGCCAACTGCTTAAAAAACAAAAACTAAAAAGACAATAAAGGCCTTAAAAAAGCCAACACACTGTTCGAGATCGCGCGTAAAGATAAGCAATAATGTATGCATATATAGCTGTACAGGACACGACTGACAGACACGGTTTTTTTGTATTCGGCAAAGATTTTTCCCGATGTACAAAGACTTTTCAGGACCGTCTTTGTACATGTACAAAGATTTTTGAAAAGACAAAAATTGCGAAAAAAGGTCTGAAATTCGCAAAAATTTTGATTGTGCCTTCTATATATCTTTATAATGGCAGAAATTGCATTTAAAAAGGAAAAATGTTAAAATTTTCGGCGCTTCGCGCCGTTTTAAGACGATTCTTAATGATTTTTGCCCTTAGAGGCCCAGAAATTAGCTAAAATACACTACCGAAAGTCGAACAACTCTGTTTTTCCCACACTAAAATCGCTACTGTACCATGTTATAGCACCTAAACATCTGTGTGTACAAAATGTACAAAGACTTTTGGGGACCATCTTTGTACATGTACAAACGGACCTTGTACAAAAAAACACTGCTTTCAGTGTTATACAACAGTTTAATCAGGTCTATTAATAAATAAACAGGCATGGTTTAGAACCAAAGTGTATAAATAGAAATATGTAAAAAGCGTTAGCAAATAATACGAATAAATATTTAAAATGTACACATATATACAATATTTGAGAAGAAAATTCGCTAATCACTGCGATCTACTATTGATCAATCAATCGTTCAATTTCGTCAGAAGAGTCTTTACACTTCATTCTGATCAAACTACTATTGTTCTGCTTTGAGCGCGACACAGCGGCGCAGAACAAGCGGGGACAGGACAAACAAAACGAGCAAGTCCGACACAATAAATCATAAACAGGGTCCCAATTGTCGTAATGGATTAATAGCGATGAAAAGACCACGGACAACAAAATCGGAATAAAGCCAACATAGAATATTAAGGAGTAATCCGTCTACAATGAAAAATATATTATAACAGAGAAATTTTTCATTACAAAGCATAACATAAAAGAAAAGCTAAGAAGATGCAACAATTGAACATGTATTGAGAAGAGATAAGTATACACACTGTACATTAGTAATATTACTTTACTGAACTTTGTTTCATTTCAGGCGATTTTTTCAACAGCTCACTGAATATAAGTGAAATCCTACTGCTCAAGACTTGTAAAAAAGGAAAACGTTGGAATGGAAGAGACTATGGTGATGATTAGGAAAAAGCTTGAAATGAACCAATTTAATGAAAGATTTTTTAAAGTTGGTGAAATAAGGAGAAAATATAAACAAAAAACAAGAATCATTAAGTTAGATTTAATCTACCATACATGCACACGGTTAAAAGTTCTGGGAGGGGTAAGCCGAGTATCCTGGGGGGGTTATTGAATACTAATTTTGCTACTTCAAGTCAATTTTGATACAGTTCGTTGCATTTTATTCTAAATGAATGTTTGTGGTAAAATTTGTATGAGAATTGATAAAAATAAGAGCGATGGTATGATCTGTAACATAAAATGTATACGAAATAATGGAAGAAAAGTGTCTGAATGACCGAACTGAACATTCTGCTACTCTAAAAATAATATTTGTGCTCAAAATTATTGTTACAGACATCATTTGACGTTTTTCATGGTTCGAGCGATAGGTTGAGTCCCGAACATAGGTGGGCGGCACTGTTCTGGGGGGTCGCAAGATTTTTTAAGGGTCAAAAAATGCCTTAAAAATAGTTATATGGCTAAAAACACCATTTTTCAACGTTTCTCACCGAGCACTATCCATTGGCATCAAAAAATTGCGAAAAAACAACAAAATTTTCAAAAATTGAAATCTGGGGGGTATTTTGGTTTCTGGGGGTATTTTAATTTCTGGAGGGGTGCATACCCCAAACCCCCCACGCCCAGGTATGATCCCGAAACGGCTTGAGGGATGCCTTTAAAAAGTCCTGATAGGGGGATACCCCATCATACCCCTCCCAGCGTGCACAAGTGAATTCCACAATGACTTTTTTAACAAAGAACAATACCTATGAATTCGTCAAATAAATTTTTCCGAGATGGACACCTGAATTGTTAAGTATGTACTACTTACCATGTTCTGACCTAAAATAAATTTATTCGATACATTAAATAAGGATTTCCTGATGCAAATACTTTAAATTGGGCAAATTAAAAATCTAGGTGTTTGCACAAACATATTTAATTAACGTGATAAAAATGGTGGAATGATCTTAAGAGGCAACAAATTATCTTGAAGAGAATTAATTCATTTTAGCTTATGCATAAGACGCAGAGTTCTTCCGAACTACACTTAGCCGAGATAATGCAAAAACAAAAATCGTTTAAATGACATTTGAAAAAATGACGAAAGTATTCAGAAAAAATATTTAAGACAAGCCATAGAAGCTTAATTTGCTAATATATCCAAGTATTTTTGCTCAAAACTTAGATAAATAAAGCTGAAAAAATAAATAATGAAAATTAAGCGCCGATTGATCCGATCAACAACCCGAATCAATCGTTGATCGCACAAAATTCTGAAAATGAACTACATCTAATGAACATGTAATATACATACTACATCTTCATGGCATTCATATTCCGAGAACTGACCTGGAATAAAACTTTTGCCTTACACATAGAATGCGAAACTTTTAGATGCGCTTAAGAAGAGACAAACAATTATCACGTTCTAAATAAAAAAGTAAAAGAATGAATTTGAAATAAGCAACTTTATAGAAAGAACTTAAAAAAACTAAAATCGAAGAATGAATTGAAAAAATTCATTTTTTACTCGTCTAAGCAAACAATCGGCAAGAATAGTTAAAGGAATCGTGAGTCCCAAAGAAATCGTAGCGGTTAGCGAACTTGTAAGGAAACAGCCACTGAAATCAGAAATTTTTAATTGAAAAATTATTTATGCAAAAAGATGGCTAGGCAAGGTAGGTAATAATCAGATAAGATAATATACTTATATGCAAGAGATAAATTTAAGTTTGAGGGGCGGAAAAGTACGAAACTTGAGTCCAATTTTGTACTTAAACATTTTTAACAACCTAAAAACTAAATCTATTATTTTACAGAGACTCTCCATTGAAAAAATCTACTTGGCAATAAAACATAGGCTAATTTAGCAAGCAAATAAGACTATTGAGAACTATATCAGGAACTTGATAACAGGCAATCCAAAAACAGATACCTACATTACAAACATATTAAGTTTAACAGGGCCCGTATCCACGATTTGCCCAAGGGGACGCAATGGATCCCAGTTAATTTGCTCTATATCTTAGAAACCATACACATAATGGCTCGAAACTTCGGGTGAGGGGTCCTTGGACATTTCAAGGGGGTGGGTTATTGATCACAAATTTTTGGCCAAAAATGGCCAACAAAGATACAAAAACGGTCAAAAAAATTCAATTTTTGTCCAACAATGGAGAGAGGAGTTAAAGATTTACTGGGATTGGAAGGATGGGGGAACCGACTATGGGTGAGGGATCCTTAAGTACCCCACTGTTGGATGTATGTCAGAAACCATTTCGATATGGCTACAATAAATGCAATTTTCGATATTCTCAACATGCAGCATAATATGCCCATCGGTCGACATCGTTAATAATTTGGCAAGCGCCGAAAACTACGGGATTGTAGATCAGCGGTAGACCAGATACAGGATTTTTGTAAGGGAAAGCAGCTACCTACTTTGCCCAAGTGCTTGAAAATATTAACTATCCACTATTCTCGTGCAAAATAGCGGTGTCTAATTCAGCTTAAAATTATTTTTCGCGTACCATTTTTTTATTTGACTATCTCTTGCGCAAGTACAAAACGAAAACACTGGGGAAGTTCAGTTACTGCGCATGGAAAAGTTTCTCAACTTACATGATGTACTATTGTCAAATGCATACGTGGGCAGCAAGAAAATTCTGGGGAGGTGGGTGCAAGATTTTTCAAAGGTCAAAAAATGGCCTTAAAAGTGGTGGTATGGCGAAAAAACACCATTTTTCGACGTTTCTCATTGAGCACTATCTATTGGCATCAAAAAATTGCGAAAAAACGAAAAACAATTTTAAAAATTGAATTCCTGGGGGGAATATTTTGATTTCTGGGTTGGGGGCACACATGGGCGTGGGGGTTTGGGGGGTATGCACCCCCAGAAGTTGAAATACCCCCTGAAATCAAAATACCCCCCAGAAAAATTTTTTTCGCTTTTTTTAGCAATTTTTTGATGCCATTGGATAGAGCTTGATGAGAAACGTCGAAAAATGGTGTTTTTTTCTGCCATACGACCACTTTTAAGACTATTTTTTGACCTCTAAAAATTGTTTCAACCCCCCCCAGAATTTCGGTGCTGCCCACCTATGGTTGGGGGTATTTTGGTTTCTCGGGGGGGGTTCATACCCCCAAACCCCCCCCCCCCCACAGCCCAGGTGTGGTCAAATGTCAGCTAACCAGTAAACCGATTTTATTACACAAAAATCAATTACATAGTAGGCGAAACTAAAAGAGAAGCCACCGATTACATCAATGGGATATAAAAAGTGAGCTGAGTTTGACGGGCCGAGCGGAGTAAATAATGGAAAAGACAGTAAGCGTGCCTAGAACGCACTCAGATGACAACAAATACCGAAAATCGCTAACTGAAAGGATGCTTTTGCTCGGGATTTTTATAAAAAATTTTTGAGGTCAGATTTCCGCGGGCTGCTCGGTAAGAGAAAAATCATGCAAAACCGGTCAAAAACAGCAAAAATCTTGTAAAAGAATCAGAAAAGCACCATTTTTCAACGTTTCTCATCAAGCACTATTCATTGGCATCAAAAAATTGCGAAAAAATGCAAAAATTTCAAAAATTGAATTATGGGGGTTATTTTGTTTTTCTGGGGGTGCATACCATACGTGGGCCGCACCAAAAGTCTGGGGTGCAAGATTTTTCAAAGGTCAAAAAATGGCTTTGAAAATGGTGGTATGGCGAAAAAACACCATTTTTCATTGTTTCGCATCTAGCACTATCCATTGGCATTAAAAATTGCTAGAAAAAAATTTCAAAAATTGAATTCTGGGGGGTATTTTGATTTCTAGGGGGTATTTTGGTTTCTCGGGGGAGGGGGTGAATACCCCCAAACCCACGCCCAGGTACTGGTATGGCGGAAAAACACAATTTTTCAACGTTTTTCATCGAGCATTACCCCCAAACCCCCTAAACCCAGGTGTGCTGGTCTCCCATACCTACATAAGTACGATTCATTCATAAAAAACGTGTAAAAAGAACACATCTGCCTCGACTAGAATGCGAAAAAGAAGTAGGTATATGTATAATCAAATTTTAGCTTTTTCGTCATGCATTCGTAATTCATAAAAGATTAACGTACCAAAGCCATAAATATTCTGACAACACTGTTCCAATAACGCCGTTTACTAGCAAATACAGCAATTGTGTATGATTTGGTAAAGGATAAAAGGATTCAACGCCCGAGGCGTGCAATACGTACAAACCAGGCCACATGAAAACGGCATTGAACAAACCAACAAAGCCAAAGTAGCATTTTGAAACAACGGTTTAAAAGACGCCGCACAAAATAAGGCTTTATTGGTATCCATCCTCCACACCTCGAAAAATTTTTTTCTCAATTTTGAATTTCATTTTCTTTATGAATAGAGCATACCGAAAAACGTCGAAAAATGCGATCTATTCACACATGCACAAAAAATGGGGGTATCATCCCCCTCGAAGGGTCAGCCAGACGGGTACTGTCCAGCGATTTTGAGCTGATGAAACGTTTTTTTGCATCATTTTTGAGGTCAGAAGCAGTAATTTTTACCCAAAAAAGCGCGTAAAATTGATCAATTTTTGCATTTTTTTTAGTGTCAAAAGTGATATATGCAGTCAAATGGACTGAAAATGCTTTAAAAATACATTATCACAAAAAAAGTTTATAGGCTATTTTGACCATTTTGATCGTGGGCCCCACCCCATTGGCCGAATCCTGGATTCGAACCTAAATACGGTCATTTAAGTGCGTACATTATGTAGTACATACATCATACATAGGTAGCGCGTTAGCGCTTACTTATAATAAGCTTGGACCAACCTAAAAAGTGACTAACCCCTTCTATATTGTGCGCTTTTTTTGAAAAATAGATAAGAAAATTCGCTGCCGGTATTTTTTGCTTTTTTTCAAAAATTAACACCCGGTGTGTGAACTTTTACTGTAACGTACAACATATACATTTTTTTAAATTTTGGTCGTCACCCGACTTTTCAAACTCAGTTTTGCATTCTGTTCAGTCTGTTTTTAATACATCGACAATTGAGTAACCTCAAAACGATTTTTTAAATTTTTCTCAATTGACTTATTCTCAGAATGGCAGTGTAAAAAGTGTAAAGAATTGTAAAGAATCTGAAACTAAAAAAACTACATTTCGGCCTCTTTCTTGTCTGCCAACATCTCCGGGTATGAGTCCTAAGAATTTTTTTGACAGAAATGTTTTAGATCCCGGAGGGCTACTTTTGACTTACCTGCAAACTTTTTCACACTCAATATGGAGTTAGATCCAGGGGTTTAAACTTTTCACTCTAGCGGACGATGCAAAATACGGTTTGTCTCAGATTTCTCCGCCAACTTCTGCGGTTATAAGTCAGGACAAATTGAATAGAATAAAAATAAATTAAGCTAAAAGGGCTACACGTCACAGCAAACCGCGTTTAAAAAACTCAATATTGAGTTACTTCTGGAAATGTAAAGTGTGAAATCAGGGCTGTAACATTGGGCGAAAAAACACGCTTTCTTGCCTTTTTTGATTCGTGAATATCTCAAATAAAATGCAGAACAAAAGTTTTTCACACGAAAACGTACTACGACTCAAAGGCTACAAACTGGCACAAACCGAATTTATTTACACTCAATGAAGAGTTAGGCTCAGACTTTCGGAGTTTACAATGTAGTGGATGGTGGTAAAATACGTTTTTGCCCTTTTTTGTTCGCCAATTTCTCCGTCTAGAAGTCGGGATAAGTCGTTTAGAATTAAAATAAAGCACTTTCTAAGGGGTACACGTCAAAGCAAATTGTCTGTATTTACAACAATATTGAGCCTTTCCGGGAGGTGTAAAGTCAAAAATCGGGATGTTAAACGTTTTCCGTCCTGTTGATTTCTGCCAACTTCCCCGGTTACGAGTCTGGACATGATCACAAGTCTACGAATGTACCACGGTCGAACGTCATAAATCAGTTTACCGCGTTTGTTTACACTCAACAGTGGTGTAAAAAGGTTTACACCTAATATTTGTCTGCAGACCATTGTAGAGACTTCATTTTTTCATAAATATTGATCGCAATATCAGAGTAATATCAGAATCATGAATCCTACTAAAAACTTTTTTGCACTCGATGGTTGTGTTAAGTTTACACTGAAAATTAACCTTACTTCTAAAACGTTGTGGAAGCTTAATTTTTCAAAATATCCTATGTAACGTCAGAATTACGAATCTGACTGTTAGTTTTCTCTACACCCGTGTGTAAAGTTTACATAATTCATTCATTGTTCTTATGTAAATTAACACTAAAAATTTGTTTTACTTTCAGAGCATTGCACTGCAAAATGTGATTTTTTTTCCAAATATATTCCGCAAGGTCAGGATTACGAATCTAACTGTCACTTTTCTCTACACACATTAGTTGTATAAAGGTTACACTATTGAGTTGTCTGCAAGGTTTACACTAAAAATTCATTTTGCTTCCAGAGCATTGAAAAATATGATCTTTTCAAAATGTTCTCGTAATGTCAGGATAACAAATCTGACTTTTAAATTCCTTAACACCCAGTAGTTGTGTAAAGTTTACACTGAAAATTAAATTCAGTCCTTTAGTATCGCAGAAGCTTAATTTTTTCAAAATGTTCTATGTAATATCAGAACTACGAATCTGACTGTTACTTCACTCTACACACAGTAGTTATGTAAACATTACACCATTCATTTATTGTTGATGTGTAAAGTTTACACTAAAAATTTATTTTACTTCCAGAGCGTTGCGAAGTATATTCTGCGCCTTCTGTAAAAGGCGTGGTTTCACAAATGTTGTTCACTGACTCAGAAAAAGAGATTATGCGGAAGCTTTGATGTGTTTTAATAATCGGTTTAGTTTCTTTTCAATATCAAGTTGCTCTTTCAATATATAACTAATATTTAGTTAATTGCTTCATTAATGCATTATGACAAGCACACTATCTTGTTAATTGCTGTCTCATAGCAATGCGTCCCATGCTAGTGTAAGAATGTACAATGTCATTTTTTGATTAGCGATCGCTGCTTTTCAACGGATAAGGTATTCGTGTTATTCATTTTTACGTCGAAGGTGCGTGCAACCACACGTGGGAGTGGGGGTATGCACCCCCAGAATTTTTTGTTTTTTTCGCAATCGTTTGATGCCAATAGATAGTGCTAGATGAGAAACGTTGACAAATGGTGTTTTTTTCGCCATACCACCATTTTTAAGACCATTTTTTGACCTTTGAAAATTCTTGCACCCCCACAATTTTGGTGCTGCCCATCTATTGGTGCAACTCCCTTCTGCAGGCCGCAGAATATACTTCGATTTTTTTCGTTTTTTAGGGGAAGTCTAATATTTAGTAGATTCTTACAACTTCCACAGGCATACAGGTAACTTTTCCTTAGTCCCCTCCTTTTATATCCTTAATGATGCGTTTCCAAGTATATCCGTCCTTTTTGTTCCATCGGTGCATTTTTCTTCGCTACCCGAGGCAACGCTCAATGGATTTTCTTTCCAACAGGATTTTAAATTTCCCAGAACAGCAAATTATGCAATGCCACAGATCTCTTTTTCACTATGACCGTTCGATCCGATTAAAAAATTGGCATCGGAAATTTCTTATTTTTAGTAAAAAGAACATGTCAGAAAGGTCGAGAGATAAGCTCAAGCGAAGCAAATTCAAGATTTATTTGGGCTGATTATCCGAATCCTAACCTCATGCTGCACAACAGTTTTTTTGGCTCTTTCACATTTTCCATCATTAGCGAGCATAACTTAGAGATCGGAATTCGGGAGTTTTTCATGATTCATATCACTGAGTGATTTTCACTGAAAATAAAAGTGATTTTCTAGGGCGGAATACAGCTAAAATTATATTTCAATATAAGTAAAAAGACGATATCTTTGACAAACTGACGTGATAATGTATCATAAAAAATAATTTATACATCAATTCAAAAACTTAAATTCCATTCACCGCTTTGTATTATCGCGAATCGTCGTGCTATCTAGCTATACGAGTTAATAACGATAAAATAAAATGATGGAATGATAGAAAAAATAAGCATGTAAAATTATAGAATACGTAAAATAATGCTGATAAAATCATCGATTTGTTAGAACAAAATAAAATATATTATGCAGAAGGAAACCGTACTCCCAAATCTGAGTTTAAACAGGAAAAACAATTTTGTACGCTCTACCTAACATATGAAATATAGTCTACAGCACACTGGGCGTGGAGGATTCGGGGGTATGCACCCCCAGGAAACCAAAATACCCCCCTAAAGACAGTAATTTTTGGCCTATTGGCAGTCACATAAAACAATAATAATGCTTTATTCAACCCGTAGGTACAATACAATGCTAAGAATAATACGCAACGTTTCGACAGTTATACCTACCGTCGTCGTCAGGCTCTTACAGAAAAAAATACCCCCCTTAGAATTCGATTTTTGAAATTTTTTGTTTTTTTCGCAATTTTTTGATGCCAATGGATAGTGCTCGATGAGAAAGGTTGAAAAATGGTGTTTTTTTCGCCGTGCCACCATTTTTAAGGCCATTTTCTGACCTTTGAAAAATCTTGCACTCTCTCCCAGAATTTTTGTGCTGCCCACGTATGGTCTACCAAGAATACTGACCAAAGAACATGGTGATCTCTAATTTGTCCTCGGAATCCACACGTCGCCGTAATAAGACTAAATAAATGGCGTAGGACAAAGATCCGATCAATGACCAAACGGCTCCTTTGGGCACGCCCATTTCCACAGTGCCTTTATCCGCATAGGTCACTACGCATACTCCTATAATGCTGAAATTAATATTACATTTGCGAGTTTAATGAAAAAAGCGTGAGAACGAGTTTTAAAATGTGGAAATCCATAAGAGCGCTATTAAATGCAAGGATTATGTGCATAAAATACATTCCTGTCTTTTGAGTCACCTAAGCAAAGAGCGGGAATTCCAAAACTATTGATTGTTATTGAGGCGACCAGGCTTTCTCTTACTTGTAGATTATTTCAGCAATTACGCGTGAAATTGTTGATATCGCTTTTTTATATTTAGCTTCCAATCATTTATTATTGACAAAGTAATCGGAAGAATGCTAAAAAAGCAAGTAATGCGTAATTTACTTCTGGTGGAGACAAGATATGCATAAGGAGGGCTTGGAGATCTAGACCACGCGAAAGAAAGATAATTAAAATCAAATGTTTTGCCAAGGACTTATGTACTATGCTTGTACGTGCATGCAGGTCCGTAGCCAAGGGGGAGTAAAGGGGGGATAGGGGGCATTTGCCCCCTCGGAACAAAAAGTTTTTCGTTTCTCACAAGGGGTCCCCAGAGAAAGTAACGAAAAATTCTTAAAGTTTATTTGAAAGGCAGCCAAAACGCGTACTTTTAGGCTAGTAAATGCAAAACTTTGCGGCGCTTCGCGCTTTATAATTATTTCTGTATAGTTTTTGTTTTTAAACAACTCAAATTTGAGTTAGATATGGAGGAAATGTCAAATTTTTCCGGGGCTTCGCGCCAAATTATTCATTTTCTCTGTTATTTTCGTTTAAAAAGTACAAAGATTGAGTACAAAAACAAAAGTTGAGAAGTTGTTCATAAACTGCATGATGAGAAATCACTTATGCAGACAGCTCGAACGATAGATTTTGTGCACATGATTATGAAATAGGGTGAAAAATTTTCTAATCGCCATTGTATACAGCTCGTCGAGAAACGTTCAAAAATGCCTTTATTTTTTCCATCTCCTAATGGCTCTCGAGATATCTGACTTTCATAATTTTTTGCCCCCCCCGAATAAAATCCTGGCTACGGGCCTGTGTACATGTACTTAGAATTATCTCTGGACCCTAACGTAGACTAAAGCATCTTTCAAAGTGCAAGTTTTAAACTATTTTTTGGTACTATGCAGAGCGCGATAAAGCGAAAATTGTATGTCTTCCAACCACGAATAATTTCCTACTCTCTAGACCGGCCATGCAATGCCACTCGACACCCAGAAGGCGAAAAAAAGGACCGTTCTGGAAAAAAAAACAAGACATAATATAAGTCAGAAAAGCGAAATTAAATTTTTATTGCAAAAACGCTTCTTCTACTTTAAATTAAGGTTGTGATCAGATCAGACATGCAAAGTATGGAAATTCTAAGGAGAGGTGAAAATTATTATAAATTGTCATTTTTAGGCTCAAACACGATGGATACGCGTAAAAACAGCATTTTTTGGCGTTTCTGACGACGCTCTATCTTTCTAGAACGCCAAAACATAAAAAATTTTGAAAAAATTTAAAAAATATGAATCTGTATTCGGTAAATTGAAGATAGGTACTTAAAAATGAGTATTTGGCGCGAAGCGCCGAAGATTTAGCTTTTTTGAGCAAGCGAATGGCTAAAAAACCTCAAAACAGCACCATTCATTAGCATATTTTTGAAAAATCGCGAATTCTAGGTAACGAGTGTGACAAAATTTCTTGGTGTGACAACCTCCATGGATGGTAAAACGCCCTCGCCAAAACTTACACCCGAAGTCATGTGTGGTTGCGATATTTTGCCAATTCCGCAAATTTTTTAAGCTACAATATAAGTTCGGTTCAGCTTTCTGATTGACCCTAGAGCCAGTGTTTTTTGTATTCGACAAAGATTTTTCCCGATGTACCTACAAAGACTTTTCAGGACCGTCTTTGCACATGTACAAAGATTTTTGGGAGGACAAAATCTATGAAAAAGGTGCTAGATTTGCAAAAATTTTCGACGCTGTCCTATATATCTTCAAAATGGCAGAATTTGCGTGCAGAATATAAAGAGTGAAATTTTTAGTTGCTTCGCGCCGTTTTGAGACAATTTTTAGTAATTTTTGGCGTCAGAAACCCAGAAATTAGCTAAAATACAATACTAAAGGTCGAAAAACCCTGTTTTACCACACAAAAATCGCTACCGTACTATATAATAGTGAACGAAAATTTGCATGTACAAAATGTACAAAGACTTTTGGGGACCATCTTTGTACATGAACAAACGACCTTGTACAAAAAAACACTGCCTAGAGCAGTCAGCAAAGTAACCCTAGACCGATCAAACTGTGCAAGACAGGCACTCATAGGAGGTTTAGTAATATAAGAAAGCATAAAGCTTAGGGTTAAATTCTTATGGGGAGAGTAAGGCAATATCAATGCTAAAATAATAGATGAAAAAGACAAAGCGTTTCCGCAAAAGTGATTGAAATAGAGCACAATTTTCAAGACTCACCTAAGCAGAACAACGCAAAATTTTGACAAAGTTAATCTGTCATTCGGACCAGATGGCAGCAAAGCGGCTAGTATCAGCGTAAACAAAGATGAAGTCGATGACAAAACGTTGACAACAGCAGCTTCTGTGTATTTTAAAGCCTCGAGATAGGAATAATTTCCAAGAAACCACTAAAATATTAAATTCACAGCATTTATAAACTACATTTCCAAATATTCAAAATAAGAAAAACTGCTACCAATTCAATGAGCTGCTCAGAAATAATTTAATATTTTTAATATAGTTAGTATATATTCCTACATTGCAATAGAAATGAAAAATTAAAAAAAACGAGCCGATATTCATTTGTTGATGTAGGCATAATATTTCGAATGAAACTCAAGTATGAACAAACAGAACGCTATTTGACTAACTGATAATGTTTTGATGTACATTTTTTAGGGAAATGGCAATGCAGCTCATGATATCTCAACATTGAAGGGAAACTAAAAATGACGTCAGAAAGCGTATAAATTTAGAATTACACAAGTCATACAGCGATATGTACAAAGCTACGTTTCTAATTCAGACCAAAGATACAACAGGAAAGCGGTAGAATCAGCAAAAGCAATTTTTGCAATCTATGTATTTGCCCAAAAATATCAGATTTTCGGCGCTCCGCGTCATATACTCATTTTTTGACTATACCAAAATATGTATTTTGTTCAATTTAATCGAATTTGTCTGATATTTTCCGGAATTTTTTGTTTACGCGCCCTAGAAAGATAGAGCCTGAATAGAATCATTGAAAAATGATCTTTTTGACGCGCATCCGCCGTTTTTGAGCCCAAAAAAGCACTTCAACCCTCTCTCTCAGAATTAATCCCCATGACAGGCATGCCTGGTCGCCACTTTCTATCCATTCCGAAAAGAACACCTTTTACGTATTTACAATTATTACCCTATTATTTTTACTTTTTTTATTATTTTTGATTTCTATTCAGTAATCTGCATACATGTAATAGGGGGATGAGCCCACCACCAAATGCCTGACGTCCCCATCTTCGAAAGCCAGAAAACTGTTGACCCCGTTTTTAGAAAAAAATTGAATTTTTCGGCCGTTTTTGGCCAAGAATTGGAGGTCATCTACCCCCCTATAAATGACTGGGGTTCCCGTCCTAAAATTTAGAGTCGCTATGTACATGTATGGTAATTTATGTATCTTTCAGAGAGAAAAAAATAAGGCATTTCTTCGCTTCAGGCAATTTATCGCTTAACTACAGACTTAAGATTTTTATCGACTGATACGTAAATATGTATGTTAAAGAAAATTCCTCATCTACATACTATAAACGTGAACTGCAATGCTAACTCGGCCACTTTGCGGGGGCTCAATTTGTGATGATATTGCTCCAATAGCCTTGATACTCTAACCCAAGCGTCGTGAGGTAACCGTGCTAGTGATGCAGCTTCGGCTTCAAACGCTGAATGGGAAAATACATACCTATGCAGTGTTTTTTTTGTACAAGGTCCGTTTGTACATGTACAAAGATGGTCCCCAAAAGTCTTTGTACATTTTGCACATGCAAATTTTTGTGTACTATAATATAGTACAGTAGCGATTTTAGTGTGGTAAAACAGGGTTTTCGATCTTAGGTAGTGTATTTTAGCTAATTTCTGGGTTTATGACGCTGAAAAGTACTAAAAATTATCTGAAAACGGCGCGAAGCGCCGAAAAATATTGACATTTTTCCATTCTAAATGCAAATTCTGCCATTTTAAAGATATATAGGACAAATAATTTATCAGTTCGGCGCGAAGCGCCGAAAATTATGGGAGTTTTACACCTTTTTACAGTTTTTGTCTTCCTAAAAATCTTTGTACATTTTGTACACACAAAATTTTTGGGTACTATTATATGGTACAGCAGCGATTTTAGTATCGTAAAAACAGAGTTCTTCGACTTTTCGTAGTGTGTTTTAGCTAATTTCTGGGTCTCTAAGGGTAAAAATCACTAAGAATCGTCTTAAAACGGCGCGAAGCGCCGAAAAATTTGACATTTTTACTTTTGAAATGCAATTTCTGCCATTATAAAGATATATAGAACACACAATTACTCATTTCGGCGCAAAGCGCCGAAATTTTTTCGAATTATAGACCTTTTTTGCAATTTTTGTCTTCCCAAAAATCTTTGTACATGTACAAAGACGGTCCCGAAAAGTCTTTGTACATCGGGAAAAATCTTTGCCGAATACAAAAAAAACCCGTGTACCTATGCACAAAAAATACCTATGAACACATGGTTTTTTGTATTCGGCAAAGATTTTACCCGATGTACAAAGACTTTTCGGGACCGTCTTTGTACATGTACAAAGATTTTTGAAAAGACAAAAAATTGCAAAAAAAGGTCTAAAATTCACAGAAATTTACGGCGCTTCGTGCCGAAATGAGTAATTGTGTGTTCTATAGATCTTTATATATAATGGCAGAAATTGCATTTCAAAAGGAAAAATGTCAATTTTTCAAGACGATTCTTAGTGATTTTTTCCCTTAGAGACCCAGAAATTAACTAAAATACACTACCAAAGGTCGAACAACTGTTTTTACCACACTAAAATCGCTACTATACCATATTATAGTACCCAAAAATTTATGTGTACAAAATGTACGAAGACTTTTGGGGACCATCTTTGTACATGTACAAACGGACCTTGTACAAAGAAAAACACTGTTTGAACATGACAAAATTTAAATTAGAAAGCTCTTGATTGCGAAATCAACGATAGTATAAAAATTTCTAACCGATAAAATATCTTTAAAAGAAACTTAATATTTAAAAAAACACAAGCAGCCTTAAAACGGCAAAAACAAAGACAGATGAGCAACAAAAAGATTACAACGGATCATAATTATTTGGGTTTTCTAAGCTTTTAAAATATTTTAGCTTTTTTAATCAAACATAATGTCATCATAGAAAAGCGGTTGGATTAATCCCAATCTCAAAATTTCGACTTAACACAAATGACATATAACCTATGAAAAACACATTAACATACACAGTATGAGGATAGGAATTTCTCAACGAATAGAAACCTTCAATCTCATAAGGCAAAACGTGTAACATTGTTGGGGAAATAAGGCAAAATAAAGCACAGTACGGACGAAAATAAAATTTTTGATAAAATTACTTGAAACTGCCCAAAAATGGGAAAGGTATGTAGTTTTTACGACGCTCGGACACTGATCTTTAGGTCATTTTATTTTTAGCATAATAAAGCTCAGCAGCTGTTTACTAAACCGTCCAATACTACGATGTGAACTTTTCTGAGCATTTATTTAGGAATCCAGCAAAGCGACTTCTTAAAATGCAAAAAAAGCAAATAAGTTTATAAATTAAACTTGAATAAAGATCTAAAAGCTACAAATCGGAATGAATAAATCATTTTTAGGCCAAAATAAGGAGGACAAAATAGAATGATTCCTATATTTTGAGCAGGAACCACTAGTTTTTGAAAGCGAATTTCTAAATGACAAACGCAGTTTAAGGAGATGATCAGATAAAACGAATTTACCTGGCATTTTTCTGACTTCTTTTAATTTGCTAAATTTCACCGATTTCGCCCCTTTCGCTGTTTTCGAATCTAAATAAAAAGAGCAAAAATGTAATCTGCATGTTTGGATAGAATGACAAGATGAAACACGAGGCAACCTGCTCGATCTTCTGATTCCGACAACGATGCAACACTGCTTATTTCGCTATCACTATTTCTATGCACGAGTTCGTAAGCAGGCTGACTCTAGAAGTAAGGTAAAATTTTCGGATGCAACAGCCTTTAATTATGGAAATGCGATGAATTGGAAAAACTGTCGATAACGAATCAGACTAACAAGCACTTCCACCCAGAGTTGGTCGTTCTTCACCACTAGAGCAAGAAAATATTTGACCATCTTCCGATTTTTGAAAAAAACTCGCATTTTTTGGCGGTTTTGTTTTTAGGTGTTTTTTGACCATTTTTGGCCAAAAAAATTGGGAATCATTACTTCCTCCACCCCTAAAAATGGCCGGAGACCCCCACCCAAAATTTTGAGCCGTTGCATGCATGCAAACAAGGATTAATGGCTTTGCAAAGTGCGCAACTATCTCATCCATACAAGTAACAAGAGGGATGGGGATGGACCGGACCCCCCACCCAAAGTTGGTTATTCCCCTATCCCCCAAAGCTAGGAAATTTTCGATCCCACTCCGATTCTTGGAAAACATTTAATTTTTTGACCGTTTCAATGATTTCGGTCGCTTTTGGCCTAAAATTGAAGGTCAATTATCCCCAAGTCCGGGACTCCCACCCAAAATTTAGAGCCTTCACAAGTAAGATCTCACTAAAGCAAAAACAAGTGCGATCATGCAAGTCACTTTTGAGTAAATTCTTTCATTTCACTCATTTACGAGCGGAGAGACGAGAGTTTGAATGACAAACACGGCAAATGCAGAAAATAGAATGATGGACAAAGTTTATCAGTGCAGAGAAATTTACCAATTTTTTATCTGATTCTTCGCCGGTTGCTTCGGCGCTGTCATTCTCCTCGTTATCATCACTCTACAAATTTTGGCTAAACGTTTAAGTATTAAGGGAAAGTCAGGTGATTCAAATAAAAATCCATACAATGTGTATAAATGATATGTAAGTAAGTTGCTTATGCTAAAACAAATCAAGAGAACCGTAAGCTTAATTCGAATAATTAACCATCTACTTACATATATCTTAGATACATGTGTATTTAACCAAGGAGTCTTAGGGTTAAGTAAGCGCATTTATCACATTTGCATCATACATGCCAATAGGGGTAAAGCGGGTATAACCCCCTAAAGGGTCAGCCGAACAGGTACTGTCCGGCGATTTTGAGCTGATGCAACGTTTTTTTGATCATTTTTGAGGTCAAAAGCAGTAAAAACGTCAAGTACTTTCAAGTACTTTTTACACAAAAAGCGCCCAAAATTGATGAATTTTTGCATTTTTTTAGTGTTAAAAGTGATATAATGCAGTCAAATGGACTAAAAATGCTTTTAAAATGCGATATTACCACGAAAAAAACATTATGTAAGCTATTTTGACCATTTTTATTGACAAAATAGCAAACAAAATCGTGAACGTTGAATTAACTATTTTGGAGTTCTGGGATCTCACCCACCCCTGCCTACCCTGACCTTGTGCACCTATGATTTGCATACAAATTACAACAATTTTGAAAAATCAAAAATCATTTGCACAATTAACTTATTCCTAAAGATCTGATCCACTCATGGAAATTTCAAATTCAAAATTTCGTATTTAAAAATTTCGGGCTTTTTAAGAGCAAGCAATATTGAAAATCAATAACTCTACGCTTAACATCGAAATCAGTTGAAAAACTGTTTTGGCGGTCTCAAAAAGCGATTCAAAAATTTTTTTCTTCGAGGGATTCTTGCATAGGTACACGCACAATGTCAAACTTTCAGATGGGGAGGGGTGAACACCAAAAAAATGCTAGATAGCTATGTGCTTCGTAAAAACGGCTCTATAGTCCTTTTGAGGTCAGAAAATTAGCTACATAGCCTTTTTGGTCTCAGAAAACTAGCTACATATATAACCTTTTTGGATTCACAAACATAGCTATATAGCCTTCCTGGACTAGAAATAGCTATGATCCCTTCTCGGAGCCGAGAAAATATCTATATATCCTTTTGAAAGTCAGAAGGGAAAACTAAAGAGCATTTCTGAGCTCAAAAAAGACTATATAGTTAGTTTTCTACGCCCAAAAAGGCTGTGTAGCTAATTTTCTGAGCCCTAAAAAGGCTGTACAGCAAGAATTGTCCGGCCAAAATCGCTGTATAGCTATCATTTTCTCAAAGTTCAAGGGGTTAAAACCCCCTCACTTCCATACTCATGTATGGACTCCTTTGAAAATTTATTGATTTTTCATGTATCCGCCCTGCCTCTGCATGCGGGCCATAGTTCCCCTTGGTCGAAAGTTCAATGAAGGGGCAAAATTCTGAAATTCGGGACCACTAAATTTAGAACTCGAGCCATTTTTTGCAGGTCAAATATTATAAATGACTGAAATACCATGTAGGAAATGTTTTAATGTAGAAAACTGCATCTTTTTTAGCACTTCTTTTAGCCAATGCTGACTCGTTTTGTCCCTTTTACGAGTGAAAAATATAAGAATTCGACAAAAATTTTGGCTTTTTAGGTCATTTAACTTCATTATAGCCGTTTAATTGGTAAACAAAACAGAAATGTACTAGTCAGCGAGAAGCGCCCAAAAATTTTAACATCTTTGTTACCTCCATTCCCAAAAATCATGCGCAGAAAACTTTTGATAGTTCAAAATCGTCTGACAAGGACGTCTGACAGCTGCTGTTCTTTTTCAGAACAAAAGGACAAAGGAAAATAATAAATATATAAATTCAAAAGAGTTACGCGTCCCCATTATCACATATTTATTTTAAATTCATTATCAATTTATATTTATCCTAATTTATTTAGGTGGATCTATGTCTGTATGTAATGATGTTTGATCATATACTTCAAATTAAGTTAAAATTACTAGTCACACTGGTAATTATTATGACAGAAATGATTTTCTTACATCAAAAGAAATTTTCTTGTGACCAACGTATCGTGTCAGGTCGTGCTGCTTTCTGAAGCACTGATCCCGCCATGGTCTGTAGAATATGAAACCGAGTAAATATACCGTGAATAAGCACGTCTTGAGATATGTCGCCAGGTAGGCATTAGAAAAATTTTGGTCACTGAACAACCACTGAAAAAATGAAATGCAAAGTAATATAATATCGATGATAAGTCATAGGTTCGATGAAGTAATATCCTCGATGAAAAGCACCCATTCACACTGGGGGCGTAAGGGGTATCCCCTACCAGGAATTTTGATAGGCACCATACCCCTTTAGGCCGTCTTCGGACCAAACCTATTGCTCGAACCATGAAAAAAGCGTCAAACGACGTCTAGCATTTTTTTACAGTCGCGATCGGATAATGCATACCTCTTGGGGACCAAGGCTAAAGGTGCGCATTATCCGAATGTGTGCATTGACCGTGTGCAATTACACATAGACATGAGCGAACGCAGAGGGGCGGCCCCCTCCTTAGCCCAAAAATAATTTTGGAAAGGTAAGATAATGCAAGGAAAATAACAAAAATTGTCATCTTTTTATCAAAAAATCTCAAAATTTTCGGCGCTTCGCACCGTGGAATAATTATTTTTGTTAATTTAGACCCAAGTGCGGCCAAAAGACCGTTGTTTCATAGCTTATCGATAGAAAATAAAATTTTTCGAAAAGTTTGGATTTTATGAGCTAAACGGATAGAGCATGTTCGGAAACGTCAGAAAATGCATTTTATTTGGTGCCCCGGCGAACATATCTCGAAATATAGGGTCACCAATTTTGGACCAACCCCCCCCCCCCTTAAAAAATCCTGCGTACGCCCCTGCACACAGATTTATAAACAACGGCCTTGTCAGCAGGTGTGAAATATCCGGAAAATGCATTATCCGGGATTTGCATTATCCGAGTTCGACTGTACGTACTTATTTTTTATCAGCAGGATGTTCACTTCGTTGATTCAAACACTTTTATGCCATTATTTCTTATATACCTAACCTATTGGATGTTTTAGGTCATTCCATCGTCCTCCTTTTTCGTCTTTTTCATGCAAATTTAATCATAAAAATTCATTACGAATTAAATACAGCGGATTAAGCATCAAGATTTGACATTACATAGCAAAATTATATATTCATTCACCCCCTCCTCCAACGTAACTCGATTTACCCCTCCCAGAGCCTTTGACCGAGTGTCTGTATGATGACGAGAAATACAAAAACGCTATAAAAAAGACACTTTTAACGTAAAATTGCTTACACAGTGACACATAAGTGTTCATATTGATTCCTACTGATTACCTACAACAAAATATCGTTTAGGACTCAGACATCCCACTAAAATATACCTAGTTTCTAACCTTCGAGTTTCCACTTCATTTTTCTTCAAATTGTTTGGTAAGCATACATGATCTTAGAATTTTTATGGATTTCGCACCCGCCCAGAAAATGTTTCACCCTCCTCCCCTCGCATTTGCGATTTTTTTAAAAATTTCCGAAAAATTCGTAGAGAGGACGCTGTTTTAAGCGGTCATTGCCATACGCTTAACTTTTTACTATATAATATTCAATTAAATCGAATGTTGTATCATTTTTCGAATTGTTTTTACGCTCTAGAAAGATAGAGCATCGTCAGAAAGCCAAAAAATGATGTTTTTGACGCATATCTATGAACCGTTTCGAGCCTCGAAAAAGGCACTTTAAAATTTCACCCCTTCTCGGAATTCCTATGCTGTGCATATCTGTTGCTAAGCACAGTAAAATCTAATCAGGAATCTTCAGCGACTTTCAGGAGAGAGCAACCTCCAGATTTTTTTACAACATTGAATGCCTTTATTACGCATATATATACATATATATATATATATATATATATATATATATATATATATATATATATATATATATATATATATATATATATATATATATATATATATATATATATATATATATATATATATATATATATATATATATATATATATATATATATATATATATATATATATATATATATATATATATATATATATATATCTATATATATACAGGGTGGGCCAAAAAAAGGATACATTCCGATTCAACAGGGCATAACTTTGGCAGATGTGAACATGAAACGTTAGAACTGGCAACATTAGATAGATAAACGTGTCTTCTTTCGAATTGTGTGAAAAATTTTGGCCAGCTGCCAGCGTTTCGTGCACTACGGCTATTTGTTTACACCTTACTTTGCTATGGTTCTAACCTCAGAGTTTCCGCATTGTATCACATTACTGCGTATGCAGGAATCCTTTTTTGACCTGTTTGACAATAAATACCTTCACAAAAATTAGGTAGCACATTCTTTAAACCCCAGAGTAGATACGCTTCCTACTGAGTGCAAAAATTTCAGGATATCGTGAAAATAGGATGCAAATTGATGGCAGGACCAATGATGCTCCTTAAGACAATATTAAAGTAGGGTGTAAACTAATTGCCGTAGCGCTCGAAGCATTGATATCTGGCCAAAATTTTTTACACGATTCGGAAGAAGACACTTTTATCTATCTAATGTTGCTAGTTCTAACGTCTCACGTTAACATCAGCTGAAGTTATGACCTGTTGAATTGAAATGTAGCCTTTTTTGGACCACCCTGTATATGTATATATATATATATATATATATATATATATATATATATATATATATTATATATATATATATATATATATATATATATATATATATATATATATATATATATATATATATATATATATATATATATATATATATATATATATATATATATATATATATATATATATATATATATATATGTACAGGCCCGTATCCAGGGGGGCGCGGGCCTGCCCTCCCGAAATGGGAAAAAATTTTTGTTTTTCCCAAGGGTCCCCCAAAGGGAAAAATGAAAAATTGGCGAAGTTGGTTTGAAACACCGCCAAAACAGGTTTTTAGCGTACTTTTGAGCTAGAAAACACGAAATTTTTCGGCGCTTCGCGCCGGATTTATTGTTTATGTAAGGTTTTGTCTTCTAAACCGCTGAAAATCGCTCAAATTTGAGTTAGACATAGAAAGTATGTCAATTTATTTCTTACGCTTTGCGCCAGATTCATTGTTTAGCTATAGTTTTTGCCTTCTATAGCTCACTCAAAACAGCTCAAATTTGAGTTATGACATGGGAACAGGCCTGTATCCAGGTTGGCGGGGGGCCTACCCCCAAAATGGGGAAAAATTTTTTGTTTCTCCCAAGGGTCCCCCGAAGGGAAAAATGAATAATTGGCGAAGTGCGTCTGAAACAGCGCCTAAACAGGTTTTCAGCGTACTGAGCTAGTAAACTCAAAATTTTCCGGCGATTCGCGCCGGATTTATTGTTTACGTATAGTTTTGTCTTCTGAACCGCTAAAAATCGCTCAAATTAGAGTTAGACATAGAGAGCATGTCAATTTTTTCTAGCGCTGTGCGCCGGATTCATTGTTTAGTTATAGTTTTTGCCTTCTAGCTCACTCAAAACAGCTCAAATTTGAGTTATGGCATGGGAAACATGAAATTTTTCCGGCGCTTCGCGCCATATCTATTGTTTATAGTTATATGTTTTTTGTCTTATAGTCCGCTCAGAACCGCTCAAATTTGAGGTTGATATGCAGAGCATGTCAATTTTTTCGGCGCTCCGCGCCGAATTATTCATTATCCGTATTGTCTTTCTCTGTAAAGCACAATGATTATGTACAAAGGCAAGAGATAAGAAATAATTCGCCGATTAGGTGATGGGAAATCAGCTTAAATGATAAATTTGCTGTATATCAAAATGAAATAAAGTGAAAATTTTTTAATTTTTTTGTTGAAATTCTTCTTCACCATTGTACAGAGCTCGCCGAGATACGCTCAAAACTGTCTTTATTTTCGCTTATCTCCTAATGGTTCTCGAGATATCTGGTCTCAAAAATTTTCGGCCCCCCCTGAAATAAAATCCTGGATACGGGCCTGTATATATATATATATATATATATATATATATATATATATATATATATATATATATATATATATATATATATATATATATATATATATATATACTAGATGAGCTGCCCGGCGTTGCCCGGGCTGAACTTAGGCCTGATATAAAGATATGTGGAATTGATATGTAAAAAAATCCATAATTTTGATGTTTCTTGGAAAAATCCATAATTTTGATGTTTCTTGGAAAAATCCATAATTTTGATGTTTTTTTATTAATCCGTAATTTTGGTGTTATATTAAAAAATCCGTAATTTTAATGTGATTTTAAAAAATCCATAATTTTGATGTTGTTTAAAAAAATCCATAATTTTGATATTTTTTATAAAAATCCATGTTTTTTTTAAAAAGAATCCATAATTTTGATGTTATTTTAAAAAATCCATAATTCTGATGTTTTTTAAAAAAATCCATAATTTTGAAGTTTTTTAAAAAATCCATAATTTTGATGTTTCAAAAAAATTTCCATAATGTTGGTGTTTCATCGTGCCCTATCTTATAGCGTTGAGTATGCTATGGCATTGGGTACTTTATACCGTGTCATATCTTAAAGCATTGGGTATGTTATAGCATTAGGTATCTTATAGCATTGGGTATGCTATATCGTATCCTATCTTGTAGCATAGTTGAGCTGCCCGGCGTTGCCCGGGCTGAACTTAGGCCTGATAGCTATATGGAATTAATATGTCTCTTGTATTTTTTATTTTTCAAGACTTTTGATGTTTTTGGGATAGAATTGTTGGTACAAACCATATTTTATTTTTTGGATTTTTTTAAATGTCTTTTGTCAACCATTTTTTTGATCAAATCCATATTTTTGACGTTACAGAATGGTTTTGAAAATTGTTTAGCCATAATCATATTTTTGATGTTCTGGGGTGTTCTGGAAGTTTTTTTAATAAAACCCATATTGTTGATGTTTTGGGATGTTTTGGAAAATTTTTTTCGTCAAACCATATTTTTGATGTTTTAGGATGTTTTGGAAAATTTTTTTAATCAAACCCATATTTTTGATGTTTTGGGATGTTTTGGAAAATTTTTTTCGTCAAACCATATTTTTGATGTTTTAGGATGTTTTGAAAAATTTTTTCGGTCAAACCATATTTTTGATGTTTTAAAAATTTTTTGTTCGTTGTAGCAAAGGGTGTCATATATCACGTGATATGTTATAGCTGATGGTATCTCCAATCTTATATCACTGCATGTTATGGCACAGACAGGGTATCTATACCAAACCTATCTTATAGCATTGCCTATCTCGTAGCATAGGGTATCTTATATCCCATACTATCTTATAACATTGCCTATCTTGCAGCTCGGGGTATCTTATATCACTTCCTATCTTATAGCATTGCCTATCTTGTAGCACGGGGTATCTTTTATAACGTTCTATCTTATAGCATTGCCTATCTTGTAGCACGGGGTGTCTTATATCACGTCCTATCTTATAGTATTGCCTATCCTGTAGCACAGAGTATCTTATATCACGTCCTATCTTATAGCATTGCTTATCTTGTTGCACATAGTATCTCATACCATGCCTATCTTATAAAATTGCCTATGTTATAGCATCATTTGGTTAAACCCGTATTTTGATGTTTCACAGTGCCGACCAATGCTATAACATATAACAATGTACATAGTGTCGCCAGGCATGCTCCTCTTGGCCGTGGTATCCATATACAAACAGTATAAACTAATTTTTGAAAAAAATAGCAAAAAATCGGACATCTCCCGAAATCGTGGAGGCTTATAGCACAGGGGCCAAACCCTGCTCCCTACCTGCCCAGGGCCAATGGGTGCATTTGTCGAAATTTCAAGATCGCTACGGCTCCTTCCCCCATTGGACCGACCTCGGCCCAAAATATCAGCCCACCAAATTTCATTGGGCCGGAGCCAACCCGGCACAAACATACGAACATACGAACATACATACATACAAACAAACAAACTTTCAAAAATATATGGTATATATATATATATATATATATATATATATATATATATATATATATATATATATATATATATATATATATAGATCCAGTCAGATCATGGATAATCAAAATATCTATCAAAAGACAGACCCAAGGCAAACCAGCATCAATACAGAAATGCAAAATTTTCAAGATAGGTACTGTCTGCAGAAAAAACAAGAAATAGCTGCCGAGAAGAAAAAGTGAAATTCGTTTGTTATTTGAAATTACATATGCACGTACGTTTTAGAATTCAAAAGATTACTTACTTTTGATATTTCGGACGAAACAACCCACAGTATATTGACAATAACAAGCAGTATTATGCCGAATAAAAGCCGTCTAACTTTGGTCGAATCGTCTGACATACTGAATGGCTTTAATTGTTTTCTAAAAGAACAGTCACGTTTTCTCACTTAAGAAAATAGCAAAAATAAACAACTTAATAAGCTGATCAATCGTACAGTAACTCGGATGTTAGTAGACTAGGACTCAGAAATGCTAGTCTAGACTTCTTAATTAATTAACCGCCTTCAACAAATAGTGAGCGGTAAACTCAAGGTCGGGCAGGAAACAAAATGAGTCAAAATCCTTAAATTCGTAGCCAATTAACATACATACCTAGCATGCTAAGAGACATGTATGTAATGGCTCGGAATTTTGAGTGTTGGATCCACGGCCAATTTTAGGGGATGAGGAAGAAAATTGCCTCAAATTTTTGGCCGAAATTGGCAAAAAAAGCACCTAAAATGGGAAATTTTCGCCAAAAATCGGAGAGGCTGCATATATGATATCTAGTGATGTTCTTAAATCATTGTATGACAAAAACGATCTAATCAGTCTGCTGCAAATGCTTTTGCGTGGTATGCCTACTTTGTTCTACATTTTTAGCCCATTTTCAACCACCTGCTTTGATTATCATAAGACTTAGGCATAGTTTACGGGCATCAGCTATCATGGGTAGGCAAAAACAGATTGACTAATGCTATACGAAGTGAAGGAACATGTTAACATCACAAATCAGGCACAAAGGGAGTCAGGGGCACTCATGAGCGGGGAGTCTGAAGGAGAGGGTCGGAACGTCCAGAATCTAAAAGACCCAAAAAATCGACACACCACCGAAATTCAATTTTCGGCGCTATTTTTGGCGATTGGGCTTAATCGGACCCCCAGAATTTGGTTGCTGCCCATGTATATATGGTTAGGGAGCATACTCACATTAAGGCCCGTCGTATCCAGGATTTTGTTTCAGGGGGAAGGGTACCATACATGCACAGCACGGTAATTCTGGGAGGAGTGAAATTATAAAATGCCTTTTTTAATCTAAAAACGGTAGGTAGGTACCTACCTACGCGTCAAAAACATCATTTTTCAGCATTTCTGACGATGCTCTATCTTTCTAGAGCATAAAAACAAAAAATTTCGAAAAAAAAATCAAAAAGTTGGAACAAATTAAACAAAATATAGTATAATGGCGCGAAGCACCGAAAATTTGGCACCTTTGAGCAACTAGATAGCTAAAAACGCTTAAAAAATCATCTTTCCCATAAATATTTAAGAAATTTATTAAGAACTTCAAATCTAATTCTGGTGGGAGGCGAAAAGTTTTGCAGGGGTTGCACGACCAAAATTATTGAAAAAATAAGAGGGATCAGAGGATAAATTGAAAAAGACGTTTTACGACCACTAGAGCTGTACATTTTGTAAATTTTGCTACCCAGATGCCTTGAATATGATGAGAATTCATGGACATTTTCTTGAACAAATCTCACTTTCTACTAAAAACCTGTGCAGAACAGTAGACACAGATGCAAAATACGCTTTAGGTTGTATAAAGATTAAAAATGGAGTGCTTAAACCGCGCGCTTGGAACTAAACAGAATCTAATTATAATTGCGAAATCTAGCGCGAAGCGCCGAAAAATTTTCGCGATTATTGACTTAAAAGTAAAGGGGGAGTAAAAAACCAAAGGGGGAGTAAAGGAAAAACTCATTCTCATTTCATTTCGAGGGGAGGAGCACGTGCCCCCCATCCCTACTGAATACGGGCCTGCTTACATTTAAAACTAAAAGTTATGGCAAGGTTAATTACCTTCTGTTATTAGCCAAAAAAGAAAAAGCAGGTACTTAAAACAAAATTTGAAGCACAAGTTTTCTATTGCCCAAAAATGGAAGAGAGAGAAATGTGGAACTCATAAATAGCGGTAGGATACAAATCGTCAAAATGATTTTCAAGATGCTCAAGATGATTAATGTAGGCTGTTAAATGCCCTAAAATAAGAAAGAGGAAAAAGATTTAGTTAAAAATTGACCATTATTCATACTCAAGTTCAGGCCCGTATTCAGGGGAATAGGTGGGGGCACGTGCCCCCACCCGAAATGAACCGTGAGCATTATTTCTCCCTCTACTCTCCCCTTATTTTTTTGGCTTAATTCCAGAATAGATAGATGTAATAGGAATGAAATTAATGGGCACTAATCGAAAGGTAATCGGTTGTAAGGAAGGTATTCAAAAGAAATAATCGACGGCAAGCATTAGAAGGGGAGAAATTCAATTATGAAGTTGTAAAGTGATAGAAGCACAAAGCATGGGAAGGCGACTGCTGTAATCGGCGCATTGATTGATCTAATGTATGCTGATGGAAGCAAGATGCATACATTTGTTTGTATGTAGGTACGCATTGTTTATGGAAGGCGACTGCAAAAATCGTCGAAATTATTGATCGAATTGTCTGTATGTAAATACATATGCATAGGCCCGTATCCAGGATTTTATTTCGGGGGGGCCGAAAATTTTTGAGACCAGATATCTCGAGAACCATTAGGAGATGGACGAAAATAAAGACAGTATTGAGCGTATCTCGGCGAGCTCTACACGATGGTGAAGAAAAAAATCAACAAAAAAAATTAAAAATTTTTCACTTTATTTCATATTGATATACAGCAAATTTATCATTTAAGCTGATTTTTCATCACTTAATCGACGAATTATTTCTTATATCTTGCCTTTCTACTTAATCATTGTGCTTTACAAAGGAAAAACAATACGGATAATGAATAATTCAGCGCTGAGCGCCGAAAAAATGACATATCCTGCATGTCAAGTTCAAATTTGAGCGGTTTTGAGCGGACTAGAAGGCAAAAAACATCTATCAACAATAAATACGGCGCGAAGCGCCGGAAAAACTTCATGTTTTCAATGTAATAACTCGAATTTGAGCTGTTTTGAGTGGGCTAGAAGGCAAGAACTATAGCTAAACAATGAATCCGGCGCACAGCGCTAGAAAAAAATTGACATGCTCTCTATGTCTAACTCAAATTTGAGCGATTTCTAGCGGTTTATAAGACAAAACTATACATAAACAATCAATCCGGCGCGAAGCGCCGGAAAATTTTGAGTTTACTAGCTCAAAAGCACGCTAAAAACCTATTTTGGCGGCGTTTCATTCGCACTTCGCCAATTTTTCATTTTTTCCTTTGGGGGACCCTTGGGAGAAACAAAAAATTTTTCCCATTTCGGGGGGGCAGGCCCCCCCCGCCCCCTGGATACGGGCCTGCATATGCATGTAAGTAGGTACATAGGTATTGGGTACATTCTTTAGCGAAGGCGACGGCGATAATGCTGACGATTGATGACTATGTTATGAAGGTTTATTCGTACATACGTGCACACGTTTAACATTTATGAAGTACGTAGGTTACTATCCACAATGCATTTATTGGTTTTCATGTATGGCTTGAACGAACATTATGTACCTAAATTAGGAAGGTGACACAAAGCAAATCACATGGAATACACTGCGATCGGTTGATGAAAGTTTACATGACTGTATTATAAACCAATGGAAGTTAGGCGCATTTACTGTTGCCTAGATAGAACACTCCGTTCCTAATGCATTGGATAAAAGGTGTGCTTATCATCACAGGCAGGTAGTCGGTGGAGCACATCTGACTGAACAATTCTTCATGTACTGTTGGGTGTTAGATTAGTAACCTTATGCTCAGGTGAAAGTCGACGTTGCTTCTCTATGCAAATTTTTTTTAATCATGAGTGATTTACGTAATAAGTGTTTGTTCGGACACTAGAATTGCTTATTCCAGTTCTTTACGCTCTACCGTGCTGCTGTGTAATACGCATTTCGTATACTGGATTGTTTATCAAGTTTGTCTGTGCTATTGCTGCCTTCTAAGCATGTTCCTTAATCTTAGAGAAATTAAAGAACCATCCAATGATTCGGCGAAACTCTTGCAGTTGGTACAAGATTTACAATAGTCCGAAAAAGCCGGATTATAAAAATGATAGGTGTGGCGGAGCATTGAAATTGACCGTATTGACAGCGGCTATTGATGCAGAAATCAGATTTCGTTTCGACGTAGCACATTTTTCGAAAGCTTGAAATTATTGATATACGAAATTTTATCCAGCGACTGCTGAAAGGCATATGACGGTCTGGATCAGCACGGATATCAACATATAAAAGTGAATGAGAATTTATACTTCAGTAATTGTAATAATTAAGTCATGCAAATCATCCGGTGATCATTTTTTGTTAGGGTTATAAAGGGAAGGGGATTACGTATATTTTGACAAGTAAGGGTACTAGCGTCATTTTCTTCTTCTAATATTTATTTTTTAGGCTTAGGTTTAGTTTGTGCCTTCACATTGGTGCCAGGAGATGAATTAAGCCGGATACAAATGGGGCAACAATTGCGAAGCGAGCGGAGCAATTTTAGCCCTATCTTTTTCTTAGGCTTAGATCATCTCTGGCACCAATCTGAAGACGCACAGAGCCCAAAGATAACGTCGATTAAGGTGAGAATAGTGTTTTTATGCGAATTCATGCAAGATTTTTTAATATAAAAGTTGAAAAAACAGACGGAAATGAAACTTGGAAAATAAATTTTTGTAAGTTTGTTTAAATCAAAGGCTTTTCCGTCTAATTTTCCAACTTTTATATTAAAGATAAAAGCTTGAAGTCGCATAACAACGCTATTTTTTCAAATTCGCAAAATGATTGTATTCTAAAATTCGCCGTTTTTTAGCCACAAATCGCAAAGAATTGTCAGCGCATCACGCCGAATTTTTCAATAATAATTAAAGTCTATCTAGTCCCAAGCGCGCGGTTTAAACACTCAATTTTTAGTCTTTATATAACCTAAAGCGTATTTAGCTTCAATATGTCTTACCAATTTCGGTTGTGCCCCCCAAACGAAATTCTGGATATCGGCCTGCTTTATTTAATTTGATAGGCGGTCAAATTTTGAAATTTTCTTGTGCTCGAGTGCAGAGATTTTTTGACATTTTAACAGAATTCACGATAATAATAATATTACTAATAATATTATTAATAATTATAATAATTCATTTCGATAAATGTAAAACTAAAATAACATAAAAAATACCTACCTATCTAAATACATATGTTAAAACACTGTTTAAAGGAATATGGTGTTTAAACCGCGAGCTTAGGGCTAAGAAGATTCTTATTCAGTACTAGGGATGCAACGGGTACCCGAACCCGAACCCGAATACTCGGGTACCCGAACCCGAACTTGAATACTCGGGTACCCGAACAAAATTCAGGACCCGAACCCGAATAAGGTGAACTTGACTACCCGAACCCGAACCCGAATAAAATTATTATAACTACCCGAACCCGAACCCGGATGTTTATGGATTTTATTCGGGTATATTTAAGCTCTAAAATCCCAAAATTGTATGTCAAAGATTCAAAAATTTTCGGCTTTTTGCGCCGTTTTCAGTGTGCTCGACCCTATAACGCTGAATTTCATTTAGTTCTCAAGTACACATAAATGGCTATGTAATTAAGTGGTATATTTCAAACGGTTCACGTGGATTTTTGATCTTTTTATTTCACAAAACGATTGCCAAATGATATCGTATAAAATGCCAAACATTGCTTCTTTGGTCGTAATTAAAGTTGGTTTCTATCAAATTAAACTTCACGAATAACAGTTTTTCGACAGTTTCTCCATGCAAGAAATTTCGCTGTTAATGTTATATTGTTGGTGTATATCAGACACAATACACAGAGCGCGACCTCTCATTTACATTAGCGTTCTTGCACTCTGAGAGGAGGAAGGAAAATCACTGGAAATTTGAGTGAAACATTTTGAATAATTAAGCACTAGGCTTCTAATAATAATAAAAATTGTAACAACTGGCTTACATGTACACAGTGTTTTTTGTGCTCGGCAAAGATTTTTACCGATGTACAAAGACTTTTTGGAAAGACAAAAATTGAAAAAAGGTCTGAAACTCGCAAAAATTTTTGGCGCTCCACGCCGAAAAGATAATAGCAGAAATTGCATTTCAAATAGGGATTGTTGCCCTAAGAGACCCAGAAATTATCTAAAATACACTACAAAAAGTCGAACAACTTTGTTTTTACCACACTAAAATCGCTACTGTACCATATTATAGTACCCAAAAATTTGTGAGTACAAAATGTGCAAAGATTTTTGGGAAGACAAAAACTGTAAAAAGGTGGAAAATTCCTAAAAATTTTCGGGGCTTCGCGTCGAAATGAGTAGTTGTTTGTCCTATATATCTTTAGAATGGCAGAATTTGCATTTACAATGGAAAAATGTCAACTTTTTCGGCGCTTCGCGTCGTTTCAAGACAATTCTTAGTGATTTTGCCTTTAGAGACCCAGAAATTAGCTGAAATACACTACCAAAAGTCGAACAACTCTGTTTTTACCACACTAAAATCGCTACTGCACCATATCATAGTACCTAAAAATTTGTGCGTACAAAATGTGCAACGATTTTTGGAAAGGCAAAAAGTGTAAAAAGGTGGAAAATTCCTAAAAATTTTCGGGGCTTCGCGTCGAAATGAGTAATTGTTTGTCCTTTATATCTTTAAAATGGCAGAATTTGCATTTAGAATGGAAAAATGTCAAATTTTTCGGCCCGTTTTAAGACGATGCTTAGTGATTTTGCCTTTATAGACCCAGAAATTAGCTATAATACACTACCAAAAGTCGAACAACTCTGTTTTCATCACACTAAAATCGCTACTATACCTTATTATAGTACCCAAGAATTTGTGTGTACAAAATGTACAAAGATGTTTGGGAAGACAAAAAAACTGTAAAAAGGCGCAAAATTCCAAAAAATTTCTGGCGCTTCGCGCCGAAATGAGTAATTGTTTGTCCTACATATCTTTAAAATGGCAGAATTTGCACATTATATAGAAAGAAATTTTATTACTAATACACCAACTGATAAAATACAAAATGACAAAATACACAATACACGATTACGAATTAGTAACGGGACATGCGAGTCAATGGAATGACAAGTTTTACGCGCGCCCCACAAGATATCTAGATAACACAAAAATTTGCATGTACAAAATGTACAAAGACTTTTGGGGACCATCTTTGTACATGTACAAACGGACCTTGTACGAAAAAAGAAACACTGCATGTACCTAAGAAATTCGCTATACACTAGTATTCTTATATGCTTACTGAAATACCCGAACCCGGACCCGATCGGGTATTGATTTTGATACCCGAACTCGAACCCGAACCCGAATAAATTGAAGTATACTACCCGAACCCGAACCCGAATAAACTTGGATGAACTACCCGAACCCGAACCCGAATACACCAAAAATTCACTACCCGTTGCATCCCTATTAAGTACTAATATGAAATTCGGAAAATTTTGGCGATTTTTCGCTGAAAAACCAAAGAGGTAGGAGTAACGAAAAAAATTGTTTCAAGATTTCATTTCGGGGTCGGGAGGGGCAAGTGTGCCTGGTGCGGGCCTGCTTAAAACAGAAGAACAGCTCTAAATATTACGTAGACTGTAATTATGCTATGCAGCTTTTAAAAACAATTTGCATAAGCACAAATTTCACAAAACACTCCAAATGCAGAAAAAACAGTGGTCGTGTCCTACCCTTTCGCTGCTCTGCTCGTCGAACCTAATCTTTTGAGCAGTGTTGCCAGGCCAAAATTTTAAAAACTGCCACAATTCATGAGAAAAACTGCCATCTCCTATACAAAGTAAGTAGGTATATGGAAGCGGCCCAAAAAACTGCCACGGGCCCTACAAAGGACTGTCGCCTGTGGTTAAGCAGAGAAGTGAAAAACTTCTAAAAATCAAGAAACTGCCAAAATGAAAAATTCTAACCTGGCAAGCGGCACGGCAACGCTACTTTTGTATGGAGCGAACAATAAATTACAGTAAATTATATAAAACAGGTAATACAGTTTGCACAAAACCTTTTTTTAGTAATATTCCAGTTGTTCCATGTGATGTAAGCTTATCTTTAGCAAACCCTTCTTTCGAGACTACATTATGTATGTACTTATACCTATAGTCTGTTTCATTTATTCGAGAGCTTCTTCAATAAATTTTCGAAAACCTTAAGCGTAACAAGATAATTCACTGTGATTCGACAGATAAGCTCAGTGAGAGCGAACGGCTGGTATTCTTCCATTTTTAATGCACTAGACCGTGTATATACCTATATAAATTAATTCAGGCGTTTAAACATTGCTAGGACACACTACAGTAAGTGCGCTAAAGAAAAAGCCAGCGGCTCGAATCGAACCCGGTTTGCTTCGACGACAGGCAAACGTTGAAGCACTGAGCTACAATGCGGGATTGCGGTGTTTCTTAAATTCGTAGTCTACTGTGTTTAAAGTGTCCAATTGAGATAAAGTGGATGCGCGACTTTAATTTGCAAGTTGATTTATGTATCTGTTGAAAGACGGAAATAAATTATGCCGTAAAACGTTTTATTGAAAAACCCTTCTTAGCTATAGTCTGTTTCATTTATTCGAGAGGTTTTTAGTCAATTCTTTTAAGGGCTACAGTAAGCTAAACATGACGAATTACTGTACTTCGGCAGATCAGCTCAGTGAGGGCGAGTGGCTAGAATTCTTCCATTTTTAATGCACTAGTACGCCTAAATAAATTTGATTTAGGCATTTAATCAGTGCTGGGATATACTACAGTAAGTGCGCTAGACAAAAATCTATCGGCTGGAATCGAACCCGGGTTGCTTCGACTACAAGCAAGAGGTTTTACCACTGAGCTATGCGGGAGTTCACGGCGTTTCTTAACATCTTAGTCGATTGTGTTTAAAGTGTCGACTCAGGATATGTTGAATGCGCGATTTTTATTAGTAAGTTAATTGATCTGCTGGAAGACGAGAATAAATTATGCCGCATAAATGTTGTTGAAAAAACCGTCTTTACTACATAGCTATAGTAAGATCTAGCGACCTACAGTAAATAAGAAAGAAGGGGTTACTGTAACCTCCGAAAACATTTGCTGAAAAAGCTCTCGGATAAATGAAACAGACTATATGTATTTACAGCTACAGAGAACTCTATTGCCTACAGTGAATAAGAAAGAAGGAGTTACTGTAGTTTCCGAAAGCATTTATTAAGAAAGATTTCGATTAAATGAAGCACATTATAATTATAGTTAAATAACATTTTGCCATATTTTGTCGGTTGTAAATGTTCTACCTGTGAATATTAACACACGCTAATTACAATAGAAGATTCGTGGTCTACTCCTCCTGGTCGTTTATTATAGGTAGCGCGTTAGCGCGCTACCTATACATACTTGGCCTTATTTTTTCTTATATGTTTATTATCACTGCGAGGTGCGAATTTTATGTCCATCCCCTACAGCAACACTGATACACTTCTGTATTGTGCGGTTTTTCAAAAGATGAATAATGAAAAAGATTGTGAGCTCTTTTTTCTTGTTTGCTCTCAATACCACGTGTGTAATGACCATGTAATAAGGTTTTGGCGTAACGTTATAACATATAAAAACTTTTGACGGTTGTTGAGAACATTTTTCGAACAATATAGCGTAAACGTCTCCTACAATTTAATAATAAAGAATTGTAGAGAATTAAATTCTCTAAAAATGGTATTATTTGTTTTTTTTTAAATTTTCAACTAGTTCTCGAGTGGGAGTGTAAAGAGTGTGAAAATCTGGGGGTGAAAAAACACATTTTGGTCCGGTTTTCTACTTGCTTCTGCCAACAACTCCGGTTATCAGTTCCAGTAAACTTTTTTTGATAGAAATGTACTACGGTTTATGGGCTACTTTCTGCTTACCAGCAAACTTTCGAACGCTCAATAAGGAGTTATAGTCTGTTTCACATAACTTCGTGCATAAATTTTAAGAATTTTCATCAACAGTAAGCCGACGGACCGGAGTTGTGTGAAACAGACTATAGTTTAAAACTTCACTCTAGCGGATGTTGTACAAAAACAGACTTTGCCTAAGATTTCTCTGCCAACTTTACCGCTTATAAGTCGGGATAAATTAAATTAAACAAACTTTTACGGGCAACACGTCGCAGCCAATTGCGTCAAAAAAACGCAATATTGATTTATTTATGGGGGTGATAAGTTCGAAATTGAAGGTGTAAAATGGGCGAAAAAAAACAACTTTTCCCTATTTTGATTTGTAAATATCTCAAATATTTTGCGGAACAGATGTTTTCCGCATACAAACGTACAACAGTTCAAAGGCTACAAACTAGTCCAAACTGAATTTCTTTACGCTCCATGGTGAGTTAGGTCCAGATTTTTTTACAATGTAATGGATGGTGGAAAAATACGTTTGTCTTTTTTTGTTAATATTTTCTCCGCTTAGAAGTCGGGGTAGGTCGAATGGAATAAAAATAAAGTAACTTCTAAGAAGTACAGGTCACAGCAAATCGCGTATATTTACATCAATATTTAGCTATTTCCGGAGGTGTAAAGTAAGAAATTGGGTGTGCTTTACGCGTTTCTGTCATGTTTTTTCTGCCAACGTCTCCGAATATGAGTCTGGACATGATCCCAAGTCTAAAAATGCACCAGAAATCAAACTTGATACGCCAGTTGGACGCGTTTCTTTACACTCAACAGTGGTGTGGTGTGAAGTGATTTACATCTAATATCAAATTGTCTTTGTGAAAATCAGAGTAATATGAGAATTATAAATCCGGCTAAAATCTTTCTTTACACTCTTTTATTGTTTAAAGTTTACGCTGAAAATTAACTCTAGTTCTAGAGCCTTACGGAAGCTTAAGTCTTTTCAAAATGTTCTACGTAACGTCAGAATCACGAATTTGATTGTTAGTTTACTCATAACCCAGTAGTTGTGTAAGTTTGAACTATTCTATTATTGTTGACGTTTAGTTTACACCACGCAGGCCGCGGAATATACTTCGATTTTTTGCGTTGCTTAAAAACAGTATGAATTTTAGCAAATTTTGCGACTTTAGGCATATATATATAGGTAGCTTTTTCCGAGTCACCTCATTTTACATCCTTAATAATCCACAATCCCAAGTATATTCGTCCTTTTCTATTCCATCGGAGCATGTTTCTCTGCTATTGAAATATATTTCAAAGCTATTTGGACATTGTTTACAGCAAGGCGATTCGAAAGCACTAAAAATTCACTTAATCGGCTTAAAGCCTGTCCTTGTACCCACCTCCCTCGTCATCTTGAGCAAGTGTAGCCTACAAACCCTTGTGCACAAGGAGTAATTTTCATAATTTGATTATGAAAGGATTTGAAAATTACTGATAACCATGCAACTCAATAGATTTCTTATTTCAGAGGATCTAAGTCCATACATTCCACTACCCAATGAATGCTGTCTGTGGTTGGTCTACATACACATGACTATGTGAGTAATTCTTTATTATACATATAAATAAAGTTAGTACCGTCACTTGGGGCACATCGTATTCTTTACACATAGCAATTTGCAGTCTGAACAAATATCAGCTCTTGCTGCTCTTTTGGTGATTAAGGGGCGTATTTGTTTCACTTTAATTATTAGTATTTTGAAAGCAGTGATACCTGCCTTTTTTGTAGGAATTAATTCGGCAAGTGGTCAAAGAGCATAATCATATGTAATCATATGCAGTCATCTGTAGGTATCTATTGCAGAATTGAAAATTAATAAGTAGGTATAAGCTCTTTTGCCCATCTTTAGAGTGCTGCTACAAAGTATAATCGAATAAACAGCGCGTAGGAAATGCGAGCGAAAAAATCAGTGAATTTTTAGAAGATTATTAATTTCCATTTTCTGCACAAAACAAGAATAAATATAATGCTTCGGTCCAATCCGGATGTTAAAAGACGTATATCACGGGTATTTAAAAAAATTTAATGCAAAAACACTAGATCAGTAAATAGAAAATGCTACATAAAATATCTTCTATCAACTTTAATATCCTGATCAGCATAAATAGAAGGATTGAATGTGAAGTAAAAAATATTCTAGCATTATCTTAGGTATAAAAAAGTCGTGAAAATGAATTTACAGCTCACCAAAAATATAAACCAGCATGAAGCTCAAGGTTTCGGTCAGATTATGTAATACCCATGCACAAATGCAGAAATAGAGATTAAAATCACTGAAATTAGTAAATTGTGCCAAAGTGTTTCAGCACCCTTAAGCTGATAGTAATTGATCCAAGAAAAATAGTTTAAAAAAAGAGCGCAGTAAATCTGCAAAATTGGCAATAAAAATTTTATTCTCATCGTTGCGTACATAGGAAGATGAATAGGTTATGTTATTTTGTTTTCATTGGCGGACGAAAAAGCGATGGTGACAAGGATTCCCAATGAAAATGAGGCCCCAAATGACGATAACTATTACGTTTTCAAAGAGTTAATAAGACAAAAATCAACTGTACATACAGACATGTACATCTAGTAAGCTTATAACACGAAATGAATCGCTCTAAAGGGGCTAACTGTATTAAACGTCGATTGAAAGCCGCAAAATTTAGGTAATTTTATTATTTGAATCGACCCGTTAGCGTCCTATTATGGCGCACCAGTTTTAACGGATTTTAAGTCGGTCGACTTTGCCGATTTTAATTCAACCTTGGAACCGAATGTTGATGCATCTTTACCGTTGGGTATTTTCCGGTAAGAAGATGACGATGGGATTTCGGTATTGGGTACTTTAAGGCACGAAGCCGAAGACGGCACTTCGGATTTGGGGAATTTAGACGACGTTGGGAACAATTCGGACGCTGCTGACGATTTCGATGCTTGAAAGTAAAATCATGATGTCAAGAGCGGAGTTAGGGGGCGCCCCCCCGTCCCCCATCGTGAGCGAAATTGGGTTCTGGCGCAGAGTATTCCTTATGAATTGGGCCATTTTATATTGATTTTTCAAATGTTCCGGCGCTTCGGGCCGGAATAGTACTCATTAGTGAGATTAATCGATTTTCTTGGCGCTCTAAAAACCTTATTTTCACTTCAGAAGAGCAGTTTTGCCCAAATTACCGATTATGTACTGATCATTTCTCGAGTATAATTTTGGTGCTTTGTGTCGATTTTTGCACTACTTTGCGGAGTTTTTTAAGAGAAAACTTACGAAAATTTCGAAAGTTTCTCATGTTTTTCGCATCAGAAATGATTTTGCTTTTCAGAAGACGACAAAAAACCGCTACTTTAACATAACGGACGTATTTTTCGGACAGTTTTTGATACAATTAGGAATATTGGGGTTCCGCCCCGCCCTGTCAGAAAATCCTAGATCCGCCACTTTATGTTGTTGGTAAATAAAAATAAATTACAATAAGTTCGACTTAAAAAAATATAAATAAATAGTTAGAGTCGGAAAAGTAGAAAGAACGTACGCGATAAATTCATAATCGCGTGGCAATTGAGCACCATCACGCCGTATATGAGTGGAACTAATCGTTCGCCGGAGGGTACCATGGAAAAGCAGCCGTAACGCCTTCTTCGGATATACTTAATAATACCGACTATATTCAATCGAGATCGCTCGCAAAATACCTGAGATTGCGAATTCAATGAATTAATCTTTATTTTAATTGATCGAAATTAATTTAATGAATTAATCTTTAATTAGTCTTAATTACTAATTTATTATGATGCAAAGACGTTCCTCTTTTACTGTATTTCGCTTTAGCATGAAAAGTAAGAAAAATTAAAGATTTAAAGTGCACGAATAGTGATCGTACAAGCACAGCACAACTGGACTCTAGCGGCTGCGTCGTCAAAGACTGATATACATAAATGCTAAAAAAGCTTTACAACTACGTTATTCTACAGTTTCTGGATCTATTTCGCTCACTTTGGAAGAAGATCATCGATTTGTATCTATTTTTATCATTACTTTCTGCCTTATTCCCTCTCAAAATTTCCCTTTCCTTCCGGGTGTCTAGACAAATCAAACCCCCAGGTGCCCGACTCGTAGATTTTCATACGTTTAACAATAAATAATACGAAGAAAAATTTAAAAATCGAAGAATCTATCAATGCCTCACATTAAAAAATAAAAAAGAACTTCATACATGCATGCAGATTCCTTATGTCTGATTAAACGTATTTATACTCATGATTGCGCGATTAGAAAACAATCTTAATTATCGACATTTTGTATTTAAGCAAAATTTTAACTCATCAAGTTTGAAACTTATACCTTTCCGATTTGGTTTTGCACTTGAGTTCATTATATAACTCGTTGTCTTACTTGCGTGGCCATATAAATAGCCAAAAGGGCTGGCGCCTGATGCAGCCCGGTGGAATCCTGCAAAAGCACGCCGGGCAGACGTCGACTATCCTTTGCTTTCTTATGTAATCTTTCAATCAGGGTAGCACAGCCAGCTACCAAATCTAGATACCGCATATCAGTCGTCGTAAGCCATGACGTTAGGTGTAGAACCGTGATCTGAAAAACAAACCACACGTAACGGACAGATTATTAAAAGACACCTTAATTTTTGCCAGTTATAAGAATACATGGACGTGGAGATCTGGGGGTCTCGCTCGACCCCTCCAAGAATCCAACAATCCCCCACCGGCCCCTATCGATAGACCACCCCAGAATTGATTTTTTTGGTGCTTTTTTGCGATTTTGTTCTATCACACCCCCAAAATTTGTTGCTGCTCTTGTATATTTATAAGTGTCTATTTTTTTCAAATGTCACACAGTGAATCAAACAAGAGGCGGTACATCAGTCTTGCAAGTGTACACAACGTATAGATGCCATTGAAGCACAGCATGCCGCATGGCCGACTGGTCAGTCGGTCTAGGGGTCGATAAGTAAGCTTGTTTGGGCCAATGTAATCTCAAAAACTGATATAAATGGTAAAATAGCATTAAAACTACATTATTCCACAGTTTCTGGTCAATTTCAAGCATTTTTGATGATTTTTTACGATTCTCACCCATTTTTGGTCTTCATTTCCCCCAGAAAATTCCTCATTTTTTCCATTCTGGAGGGTTGAGACTAGCGTTCTTTAACGTTAACGTTATTTAAATATCGCTAATTTATAAAACGTATTTTTCAGCATAACATTCTTCAAAAATTTTTGTACTCTCTACATATTCTGGTAAAGACTTTTGTGCTAAAGCTAAAAATGCAGTATAAAATCCACTGGCATTAATATTAAGGTCAAAAAACGAAATTAATGTCATTTCTAATTTTTCGCTCCGACGGGAAAAATCAAAACATTCTTTTACTTTACACCAAAGTTTCGAGAAGAACGCTTAATTATCCAGCAACTAACGTTATTATAACGATTAACAACCCTAGTTGAGACCTCCTCGAACCACCATGTGGAGTGCATCTTTGACAGGTACTTGTAGATTTTTCATGTATTTAATAGTATGGAGAAAAAGTTAAAAATCGAAGAAATGAGGAATTTCTGAAATTCTTGTTTCGTTCAACCAGCATACATACATGCAGGCTTCTTATGTCGGATCGGATTAAGTACATTTAAAGTTTATAAAACAAATCATAATTATCCTTTATTTTCGCTATAGTTTTTCTTTTTTCCTATTTTTCCAGCTTATTTTTCATTCCATTACCTCAGGAGACATCTTAATCAATCAGAATTTATACATAATGATACGTTGGAAAATGACATGCAGCGCCACAAATAATCTGAGCATGCGTAGCTAACTGATTCGCTCATCTACTGATATCATATTCAAGTATTTACTATCATGACTTTTTACTAGGTTAGTACATGTAAAGTGGTCCATAGGCCAGTCATAGTTGTACACGGTATATACCTGCTAACGTACGATTCGAGACTAAAATATAATTCAAAAATAATCATCATAGGTCATACTTTTTAAAAATTATACAGGTATTTTGGACTTTGCTTCACCGAAATTTTATAAAGGATTTCCTTTGAGGCAGGAAACAAGGAACATTAGTTGAGAATCCGGGTTACTGACAATATTGAGGAGAACTTAAGCAAATTGTATTCGATTTCTTACCAAAAACTATTAAATGATTTATGTGTATGCACAATACTCGTACATAATTCCTTCCTCAAATTACCTGACATTTGGAAACCACAGATTCCGACTTTCAGGAATTTGTTATTTTTACATATTCTTACCCATACCCTATAATAAGAGTTCTAAACACGGGTTTTACAACCAACAGAATCTAAAAAACCCCGCTAAAATCGATAACCCTTAAAATCGCTTTTGGTTGCTGCCCATGTATGCTTGTAGCCATCAATGGGCAGAAACCCAATTCCACAAGTCTGATGGGGCAAAATTGTCAAAAATAGCACCAAAAACCTAAGTCTTGGGTATATCGATTTTAGGGGGAGGGTAGAGCTTCCTGATTCTCAGGGGTCCGGCCTGCCCCCTCCCATATGTGCTCGCAGCTGGTCAGATTTCTGAATAGGATCCACGGAAATTCAGGCTTTTCGATGATTTCGCTTTATTTATTTTTTCAGCTATAATTATAAATAATATGCATAATCACCATTCTGGGTTTATGTCGAGCACCGAAAGCATACACTAGCCGCATCTGATATTGCTCGAAAATTTCAACAAAGTTGGTTTGTATGATAACATCGCCATATGTTCCACTCTGATCTTTCTCGAGTGGCATAAAAGGATCCATCATATCGGTGACTTCTTTATATGGGCCAATTAACACTATGAGACCAATCTGTCAGAATGATTTAAAGGGCAGGAATGCGCGAAAACGGAATATGCAAGAAAAAGGGGTCATGTGTTACAGTTCCGGATCAAAGACGTAAAGTTCAACTTAAATACATACATTTAATGATTTGAAGTTCTAGGGGCCCTCGGCCATTTTGGAGAGGTACAAGCCTCCAATTTTGGGCCAAAAATGACCAAAAAACGCCTAATAACAGCTCATAAATTGATTTTTTTCAAAAAATCGGGAGGAAGGGAATTAAAAATATTCTGGCTTTGGGCGGAAGGGGGACGTCCAACTTTTTGTGAGGGATTAACCAATCCACCCCTGTTTCATGTATGCTTACCTAGCTTACTTCCTGTCCTACAGCTCATGTTTTCAACACAAAAAATTTTCCTCTGGCCTCTGATCGCCAAAATCCCGTAGGGTAAACCACAAAATGCTTCCATGAAGCCGTATTATCGTTGAAAAACAATGTTAAAAGCAAGATAAAGACTTTCAATGCATATCGGACAAGCATAACTCTTCGGATATACATTTTGAATTTTAACCCTTACTTTGGCCAACGTACCCAGATGTCTAGGGGGTAAATGAGAGATAAATCTCCCCAGAAAACGCTTGGAAGTGCGAGTATTTTTCACGAGGGTCTCCTGAAGAAAAAATGAAAATTTCTGATGCGCACTATAAAGACCGCCATAATAGATTTTAGCACACTAAGCTAATAAATTCAGAATTTTCGGACGCTTCACATCGGATTAAATGTTTTTTTGTATAACTTTTATCTTCCAAACACCCCATGTTTGAGTAATACATGGTGAATACGTCATGGCGCTCCGCGCAGAATTATATTTTTTTCCATATTGCTTTTCCTTGCAATGTTCGAGGACGTACAATTTAGTACAAAAGGAACTTGTGGTCATTTTATGCAGCACATTTTTTGAATACGATTGATTTAGCTAAAGTAAAACTTTTTAATCATTTTCTTTTTCAATGTGTGCAGTTAACTGAGAAACGCTAGAAATGCCATTAGTTTGTCCTATTTTAAGAACTTAATGCGATATCAGATTCGAAATTTTCGTCGCCCCAAATTCAATAGACCAGCTATGTGAATCCGGTTGTGAATCCCAAATCGATAAACCTCCAGAATTGAATTTTCGGCATGTTTTTCTGGGGATTTTAGTCAGTTTAACACAATCCGAACCCTTCCCAGAATTTGGCTGCTGCCCATATGTATATGGTTACGTTTAACCCGCATTCTGTTATTTAGGCCTCCTGAATAGATAGTTTATAGAAAAATCACGCTGATAACTGATTCTTACGATATGTATCAATATGTTTTTCGTAATTATATGAAAAAATCTTACATTCTCCGATAGTACGACTTCCCAGAATCGCACGAATTCATTTGGTACAGGCGCCATAGCCAGGTATATCGGATCGTTGAACCAGTCCATCAGTTTATTGATGTGCAATTCTGGAGTTACAATGGATGACATGGTGCACGGAATCGCATAACGAGCTTTCAAAAGTACAGCTGTGCTCCTGAAATAAAATTGTAAATACGATTGCCCAAAGCATGCGATTTTTTTAAATTACGGTTTCCACAGGTATTCCACAAACAATTTCCTGATTATGCATTAGAGGAGGATACGTGAAACAATTGATTAATCTGAAGTTTCTGCCACTTAGCATCGACGTGTTACGATCATAGGTGGGCAGCACCAAAATTCTGGGGGGGGGTGAAAAAATTTCTGGAGGGGGTGAAAAAATTTTCAAAGGTCAAAAAATGGTCTTAAAAGTGATCGTATGGCGAAAAAAACACCATTTTTCGACGTTTCTCATCGAGCACTATCCAATGGCATCAAAAAATTGCTAAAAAGCAAAAAAAATTTCTGGGGGGATATTTTGATTTCTGGGGGGTATTTCAACTTCTGGGGGTGCATACCCCCAAACCCCCCCTCCCCCACGCCCATGTGTGGTTACGATCAAGAGCGTTAAAAAATAAAGTTTAATGGAGCTGCGCGAATATTTCAAAACTGATATCACATTGGTCGAGCTCGAGGAGAAATTATTTTTGAGGGCATTTAAGCCAAGTTTGCAAGGCTTAAACCTAATGACAATGTTGAAAAATACGACATCAAAATTGAACCCTGCAGATGCACAGCATGGCCGATCGGGGGAAGGGTAAGCCGGTCTGGAGAAGGGTCAAAAATAGAGCTTTTCGGGCCAAAATGACCTCAAAAACTGGTATAAGCGGTAAAATAGCGTTAAAACTAGTGATCGACCGGAGCCCCGGCCATCCCCGGCCATTTTTCAGCATCCCCGGCCCCGGCCGGGGCAAGGTCAAAAAATGGCCGGGGCCGGGGAAAAATTTAGTGTAATTCGTATTTGGTACAGGCTGTGATACTGGCACTTATTTATCAATGAGCAAGTGTTAATTTTGAGAACTGTAGTGATTAGACCATACCTATGTATACTTACTTAGTCCTTGTTATAACTTTGCTACTGTGTATAAATGAGCTTTTACTGAATAAATGTTCAGGAAAATCTGCATGTTTTCGATTCCTCCACTTAACTTATTTAAACTAAATGCTACTTTTAACTCATTCATTCATAGCTATGGCTAAAAGATTAAGAGTTGACAAATACGTTCTATTTCTAGTTGGAAATTGTACGTTTTCAACAAACTATTTTTACAAAAAAACACTGTTACATTTGATTGGGTGGGAACCGTGTGCTTTAAAACGCATTTCTTGTGTAATAGTTATTAGGACGGAGGTTAATTATAGGCGAATGTAAACTACACTGCAGAATTGCGTCCGATCCGATAAACTAAATATGTCTCAAATAGTTTCCTAAGGTCCAGAGTTGAGGGAGGGGTGAAATCCCAAATTGGAGGACCAGAAAATTAAGTGGTGGACTATTATTAGCCGACTCTATTTTGTTTTACGAACTTCTTGTGCTTGTACAAAGATCTCCGAAAAGGTCTTTGTATGAGCTAACAAATTTTTGTAGCTATATTATATAAATATATTTTCGAACATACACATTTTTGCATACTATCAGTATGTGACAGTGTTTTTTTGTACAACGTACCTTTGTATATACATGAACAAAGATGGTACCCAAAAGTCTTTGTACATTTTGTACCAGTGTTTTTTTGCACACGGTCCGTCTGTGCATGTACAAAGATGGTTCCCAAACGTCTTTGTACATTTTGTACACACATTTTCGGTTACTATAATATGGTACAGTAGCGATTTTAGTGTGGGAAAACATGGTCTTTTGACTTTTGATTGTATATTTTAGCTATTTTCTGGGTTTCTAACGCCAAAAATTACTAAAATTGTCTCAAAACGGCGTGAAGCACCTAAAAATTTGACATTTTTCCATTCTAAATACAAATTTTGCCATTTTAAAGATATATAGGACAGACAATTTTTCATATCGCCTTTTTACACTTTTTATCCTCCCAAAAATCTTTGTACATGTACAAAGATAGTCCTGAAGAGTCTTTGTACATCGGGAAAAATCTTTGGCGAATAAAAAAAACACTGTTTTGTACATGCAAATTTTTGTATACTTCAATATGGTACATTAACGATTTCAGTGTGGTAGAACATAGTTTTTCGACTTTTAGTAGTGTATTTGGCTAATTTTTGGGTTTCTGAATATTTGACATTTTTCCATTCTAAGCGCAGTGTTGCTAATTACAAGATTTATTCCGCATATTACAATTTTTGTAATATTTCTGATTTTGTAGTACAAGTTGTTTTAGCTTTCTCAGTCGAGTTTTATGTGTGAATTCCATGAAAATCTCATAAAAATTTCGGCACTTCACACCGAACTAATATTATCAACTGAATTCAGGCCGAATTATCACATTAAGAAGCACGGTCTTTTTGTATTTGGCGAAGATTTTTGCTGATGTACAAAGATTTTTGAAGAACAAAAACTGTAAAAAGGTGTAGAATTCCTTATTGTAAATTCTACCATTTTAAAGATTTTCAGGGAGTAAGCGGCTGCAAAAATGGAGCCGCTCACCCCCTTCCCTGAAAATAGCTGAGAAATATACATGTGACAGGGGGTTTGGGCCATCCCCCATCCACGCTTTGAAGCCCCGAACTTCCTTGAAAGTCAGAAAATATTTGACCACCATCCCCCATTTTTTGGCGAAAACCTGCGCTTTTTTGGCTATTTTCATGTGTTTTTACCATTTTTGATCTAGTCGCTAACCCCCTCCATCTAAAAATGGCGAGGGATCCCTACCCTAGATTTTCAGCCGTTACATGTATACTGAGGGACCCTCATAAAATTTTAAGCGATTACATGCATGTTTTATAGTGATAGTTTATCTATTTACTCTAGCTCACATTCTAAAATAATGTATCACTTCGTGAAATGGTAATAGTTAGGTACACTTTTGCCGAACTAAAAAATTAAGTTCAAAAAATTCAAAAGGTTTCCACCAAAAATCGTCTGATAGTGACTTGTGTCTTGGACCCTGAGGGGTGTAATAACCCTCCCCCTTATGGGAATGTGTGATGTCTCATTTATTACATCCAATACCTATTGCATCCAATCGCTACAGCAGCAGTAGCAGTAGCGAAGATCCAAATGATATAGAGTGTGCTAATAGCAGCGACATAGACTTTATTGATGATTCAGACAATGAAACACAGAACTAAATTTGTTTCTTGTGACATAAATAGTAATAAAACTTGATATGAAAAGGCGCACCTAACTTTGCGCTTGCCATTTACTACTGAATGGAGCAGTCGCTCATTATTTCTTTTCCTATGCCCACCCCTAGTGTGTGTCATGCAATAATATTTTCCTTGTCTGACCCCGGCCCCGGCCGGGGATTTTTTATCAGCCCCGTTACCGCCCCGGCCCCGGCCAAAAAAGTCGCCCCGGTCGATCACTAGTTAAAACTAAGGTTATTACACAGTTTCTGGTCAATTTGAAGCATTTCTGAAGAAAATTTTTAAGATTCATCCGTTTTTTGCTTCTATCTTGCCCCATTTTCACACGAAATTTCCCACTTTTCCATTCTGGAGGGTATACCTCCACAAACCTCGCCCACGTGCATGTCTGCTGCCTATATCTATCATGTACAGGTCCTGTTTTAAGCATAAGTTTATAGAAACCGGACCCCGAAGGATTGTCCAGGAAGTCATACATACAGCGTAAGCATTGCTTAGAAAAGTAATCACAGCGCGAGCGAATGGTGCAGATCAAATGCGATGGATCTATTGATAAAGCACCGTGAATGTTTTCAAAGAATCAGAGGTGCTCAAACTGGTTCGCACCAACGCGTACACACTGCCAAATTTAAGGTAACTACCACACCTGGCCGTGGGGAATTTAAGGGGTATGCACCCCTCCCCAGAAGGCCGAATACCCTCCAGAAACCAAAATAGCTTCCCAGAAATCAATTTTTGAAATTTTTTGTTGTTTTTTTAGCAATTTTTTGTCTCAATGGATAGTGCTCGATGAGAAACGTTGAAAAATTGTGTTTTCCGCCAAACCAACATTTTTAAGAATATTTTTTTACCTTTGAAAAATCTTGCACTTCACTCAGAATTTTGGCTGCCAACTAGTAACTACTAGAAAAGCTATATTTTTTGAATCAGCAATCTGGTCGGAGTTACATCAAATCAGAGGAGTCGACTGATTTTGGTTAGTTTTTTTAACAATAAAATACTCGACGCTTAAATTCAGCAAGTTGATAGCATGCAGTTGTTTGAAAAAAATGGATATTGATAAATTTTGCTGCCAACCTTAAAGCCTCCCAAGTCCGAACCACAGAGCTTAAAATGAAAAGATAATTAACGAATTTCCGAAAACGCTATTTTCTTATTTTCTGTTATAGCTTGCTAAAATAGTTAAATAATTGCAAACCATCGGAAGCTAGCCTAATATGCTGCAAGTAATTCATGCTTCCTAAGATCGATTGAAATTTTCTTGATTTCTTGCATTTATGTAAAGGCCTATCAATTAAGTTCAACGATAAATTTAGAACCAGAAACCCACATGTGGCGCGAAATTCTGCATAGATTATATTTTGTTCAGTTCATTTATTTAATTACGTTTAGTTGATTTCCATTCAATCAAAAGAAAATCTTTTTTCTGTTGCAGTATGCTACTGCAGGAATGAGCTTATGCAATGGTTCATAGCTGGTACAATAGTAAATAGAAGTAGGTATGTGAGTAGCGCAAAGTTCTCTGGAACCAAAGCGCACCTAAGTGAAAGAAATAGGGCTGAAAATTTTAACATTCCTATTATTCTTAGAAATAGAATTCTTAAAATTTGAGCACTATATGCTCGCTTCTTAAAATATCCTTCAAAACTCGAAAAATAAAGTTGTATATGTTCTAGGTTATAAGTTCTAAATAGGTGAGCTTATGCACTTGTTTGTATTTAAAATATTATATCGAAAATATAAGTTTTTTTGTTAAAATTGTATGAAATACCCAAAGCAACTCTCTCGGTAAAAGAAATTTTTTCAGACCAAAGTGAATTGATTGTTATCCTGATTGAGTTCGATGCATACAGAAATTGCATAGATAACTTTGGGCGACTCATGCTAGGAATGATGCTTGAGAATGCAAGTTCTTAAAAGAGTCTGTGGATACTCGTATATAGGCAGCGAGAAATTATGGGAGGTCCGACTGGGCGAAATTCAGAATGGCACCCAAAATTCAATTCTGAGGTCTATCGTTTTCTTTCAGATTCTCGGGATCCAGACCCCCACTCTCATCTGTGGTCGCATAGGTCACGCGTACTTGAGGAACTTAGATCATATAGGCCTCTAACGGGGCAACTGATGAAAATCTACATTTTTCGCTAAATCCATTGAAAACAGACACTGCAAAATCAGATAGTATTGTATTATTTTGCCGTTTTCGCCAATTCTTAGAGATTTTTTAATGATCTATGCTCGGGATTGTTTTGCATGTAAGCAAGCGTTAAAAATAATTTCGACCAAAATTGGGATAGATGACGCAATACAAAAGTTCGTCAATGCAAAAATTTAGGTGGTTTTTGAAATTCGCACATTATTAGACCCATTTATTCGGTAAATCCACCAGTTCGTTAGACCCAATTACTCAATCGACCTATAAAAAAATTTCGACAGACGCGCTGTATCGATACAACCCCAAGAAAATTCGTTAGACCACAAGATTAAAATGCGGAATTTAAGTTCCGTTAGAATAAAAATGAGTTTCGGCTTTATACAAATTGTGCAAAAAAAGGCGAAAAGGAGACGGAAGAAATTTCATGAAAATTAGACCGATACTCAGGAAGTGCTTTAGACTTCACTATTCAAAAGTGCTTAAGAATAGGGATGTGTCCTCCTTATAGGTCGGTTACGTCGGTATTACTCCCGCTTAGGTCAACTTATAGCTGCTTAGGTCGGTTTTATAGGCGTTTGAACAAAATTTGCGTAAATTTACAAATTCTAATTAACATATTCGTCATGAGTACATGATTTACTGCTTTTTATCGAAATATAATCCGAACAGGGTTAGCAAATCGTCGACGAGAGATCACTAAAGACAAGTGTTTCGTCTTCGTCTCGTCTTTGAAACAATGACGACTGATGTTATGGGACATTCGTCCCATCGCCGACAAGACGATGATGCTCATCGTCAAAGAGGACGATGCTAGGCATCTTTGTCCCATCATCGACAGTTCTTGACAATAAGACGAGTGAAATTTTTGCTTTGCAATTCCATTGTCTATGGATTTTTAATTTATTTCAGGCGGAAGTGGTGCGAAATGTGAGGCGTGACTGACACGTGAGCACCACACCTGGGCGTGGGGGTGTTTGGGGGTTATGCAGCCCCCCCCCGAGAAACCAAAACACCCCCCCCCAAAATCAATTCTTGAAACGTTTTTTTGTTTTGTTCGCAAGTTTTTGATGCCAATGGATAGTGCTCAATAGGGAACGTTGAAAAATGGCGTTTTTTCGCCATACCACAATTTTTAAGGCCATTTTTTGACCTTTGAGAAATCTTGCACTTCCCAGAATTTTCTAGCTGCCCACGTATGGTGAGCACCCATTTAAATCTACTATACATAGGTCTCTCTCTCTCTTACACATGATTCAAGGTGTGGTGTTGACAAATTGCTTTTTTCACCAGATTTCTTGATTTCGGCTCTGAAACCTAGCTAAAACTTTGGTTGATACATGGTCAAGTACATATATTCCATTTTTGTCGGGAATATTTTGCGGAGAAACTTAAAAGTCTCCATTTATAAAATTTATGCAAAGACAACAGTCGAACTAACAGATCACAATTAAAAGGGGTTTAGCGAAAAATCTAGACATAGTACATATGTATATACAAAAATGGATACTGACTCAGGTGGATCGCTTTGAGGGTCATCCGCTAAGATTGTCTTCAAGTAGCGGAGATGTACCGATTCTGAAGCGCCCATGAGAAGCTTAGCCTCGAACCACATTTGCTTGAAATCCCAATCGTAATTTTTGTCTAGTAAACATTCTCTTATATATTCATTCCTCTTCGGCAATGATTCATCTGAAAAATTAATTTTTGCTAATGACTGAACTGATAAGGAAGCACGTAAAAGAGGAGTCGGTAGTGAAAGTCATAGCGACCAGACATGCACGCACGTAGGGGTTTGGGGTTCTAGAGTACCCCCGAATAGAAAAAGGGAAAATTTTCTCGGAAAAATGACACAAAATGAAGGTCACAAAAAATGCTATAAATTGACCAGAAACGATGTAATAACGTAATTTTAAGCTATTTAGCGTTGATACCAGTTTTTGAGGTCATTTTGGCCCAACAATGCACAATTCTCGACCCCCTTCTACTTCGGCCATGCTGTGCATCTCTAGTAGCGACTGGCGAGGAACTTATTTATCGTGCGTGTGAAAATAGTAACATTAATTTTACCTAAGTCAAACTGACAGTCTTCAGATCATAAAGCTAGACCGCGATTTAAGAAATTTCTCATTGTTTTCACTTCCGATTGCTTTTTACTTAAGCATTTTGCCACTGAAGAATATTATATAATGTTGAAAAGCAATATTATTCGACAAAACATACTCCTCTCTATCCATTTCTTTCTTCTCTTGACTACGAGAAATACCACGATTATAACCAATAGAAGTATAGGCAAACCGATGCCAACACCAAGAGCCATAAGATTCGAGGAGCCGTCGGTTGAAACATGATCGGTGACGTTCTCTGAAACGTTAAATTATAATGTTCAAAACGCAATATGTGTGTGACGAAAAAATAAAATGTTTATCATGATAAGGCAGCAGGGTCGGTATCACAGAATATGAAGAACATTATGAAATGTGGAAAATCACGATTTTATTTTTACAGTTACGGGCTGAACGAAGAGTAGAAATGAAAAATTTATAATGTCTGCGAGGAGTAACTTAAGAATATGGTACTTTCAGAATACTAAGAAATTAACTTCAGAAAAGCGAATTTGTTCGCTCAGTACTTAGAACATGTTGCAAGAAAGCGCGGAAAAAAATTTCAACCGTCTATGATCAATATTTCAAAAGCTATGGGTTTCGTTAATTAGCCTATTCTCGACCCAAGCAAGCATCTTCTCGACCTGAGTATTTGAAGATTCAAACAGCTGCATGCAGAATCACATGCAGATACCCAATTTACGTCGACCTAAGCATCTATATATCGACCTAAGCATCTATACATCGACCTAAGCATCTATACATCGACCTAAGCATCTATACATCGACCTAAGCATCTATACATCGATCTAAGCATCTATACACCGACCTAAGCATCTATACATCGACCTGAGCGGGAGCGACCTCGACCTAAGCAGCTTAAAACACCTTTTCAGATATACTAAGCCTAAGCCTGAGTATAATAGAAGCAAAAACTTAGATTTTTGTATATCTTGTCAAGTAAAACCGAAAAAAACATGCAAAAAACATGAAAATTTTTTCAATTTTTAAAAAATTTCAAACAGCTTTTCGCGCCTTTTTTTCTTTCTTCTCCTTCATTGCTATGCTTCCTCACGTAATTTCAGCCCATGTTATTTATTTCTGACAAATGTGTAAGTCCTTGGATTGAGCCGTTTAATCGTCCCACCCAACACTCACATAGAGAGTTGCCTGCAATTTTGCAAGTATGGCTCAGATTTGCACCAAGTTTTCTTTCTGCGCTTCAATTTATCATGTTCTACCATCTTGGCAAAAAACATTTTGGCATTCCATGTTCATTTTGCTCCTTTTCTAAAAGTACCATATTCTTAAGTTTAGCCGTCTGGGATAACATGTTGTACTCGTGAATGCCTACAATTTATGTACAGTTGAAAAATTATAATCTTCAGAGCGACCAGTGACCAGTTTCAAGACAGTGTGGGTTTGAATTTGCATAGTGTGTACCTAAAATCATATTATTGTTGACTCACTGTGCAAATAATCGGAACTGTTCATTGCGCTATCAACAATCAGTATGTATTCGGGACAAGAAAGCGCATCACGCCGACTCTGGATGCGGACTGACTGATGACTGAAGCTCTAAATTGAAATGTAAACCAAAGAGACCAGACAGTTGTAAAACGGGCAAATTCAGACGTTTACAACACGTTATTTGCCTTTTTACACGAATCTAACCCCCTATGTGCATGTCTTGACCAGTTCCGTTATGCCCCAAAGCTACGCCACTGTCGCCCACAGCCTGAAGAATTTGTTGAACTGAACTAAACTGTCAGAAAAACATATATGCAAACGGGTAAATTATGCGACATTTGATATTAGTGTTCCAGAGGACCCACTCGATCATCTCAACTTATAATAAAATTTTGCGTATATGTACTTTTGGGTCTCAAAAGGACTTTTGCAAAATTTATTCTCATAACTTTGAAAACTCAGACAGGTAGAGGTTATAACCTGAACCCTACTTCGATTGCACCACAGGAAACCTTAACACCTGCAACTTCGAAATTTCGGGGAAAAGTAAAATCCGGAAACGGAAACGGAAACGGAAATAATAGGTAAAAGCCGGAAACGGAAATGGAAACAACGGGTAAAAGCCGGAAACGGAAACAATGGGTAAAAGCCGGAACCGTAAACGGAAACGAACCAAAGTGGCGGAACCGGGGTTTTCCAAGTAGGGCCCATCAGGGTCAACACTACCAGCCCCGTTTCTGCCAAATTTTCTACAACTGAAGGGGGGTTTAGGGGCTCGGAAACGGGGTACCCAATTATTCACATGTGAATCTGACCCCGGTTTCGTCGGGGGTTCCACCGCCCTGGGGGCAGTCCAACGTGGCGGAACCGGGGTTCCCCAAGTAGAGCCCATCGAGGTCAACGCCCATAACCTCGTTTCCGCCAAATTTTCTCCAACTGAAGGGGGTTTAGGGGCTCGGAAACGGGGTACCCCATTATTCATATGTGAATCTGACCCCAGTTCCGTCGGGGTTTTCACCGCCCTGGGAGCGGTCCAAAGTGGCGGAACCGGGGTTTTCCAAGTAGGGCCCATCAGAGTCAAACACCCCCCTTCAGTTGGAGAAATTTTGGCGGAAAGGGGTTGGAGTTGTTGAGAATGAATATATATAATGTATGAATAATGGGGTATATATGAATAATGGGGTATATATTAATAATGGAATATATATATATGAATAATTGGGTATAATAATTAAATATATATATTAAATATATATGTATATAAATATATCAATAATAATTCATATATATATATTAATAATTAAGTATAATAATTATATATATATATATATATATATATATATATATATATATATATATATATATATATATATATATATATATATATATATATATATATATATATATATATATATATATATATATATATAAATAATGGGGTAAAATGTTTTTCAGATTTTAAATAATAATTTAATTAATTAATAATTTAATTATATATAATTAAATATATATATATATATTAAATGTATATATAAATATATAAATAATAATTCATATATATATATATATATATATATATATATATATATATATATATATATATATATATATATATATATATATATATATATAAATAATTAAGTATAATAATTAAATATTTATATATAATAATAATTAAAATATATATATATGAATAATGGGGTACCCCGTTTCCGAGCCCCTAAATTCCCCATCAGTTGGAGAAATTTTGGCGGAAACGGGGATGGGGGTGTTGACCCTGATGGCTCTACTTGGGGAACTCCGATTCCGCCACTTTGGACTGCCCCCAGGGTGGAGAAACCCCCGATGGAACCGGGGTCACCTTCACATATGAATAATGAGGTACCCCGTTTTCGAGCCCCTAAACCCCCCTTCAGTTGGAGAAACTTTGGCGGAAACGGGGTTGGGGGCGTTGACCGTGATGGGCTCAACTTGGGGAACCCCGCTTCCGCCATTTTGGACTATACCCAGGGCGGTGAAACCCCCGACGGAACCGGGGTCAGATTCACATATGAATAATGGGGTACCCCGTTTCCGAGCCCCTAAACCCCCCTTCAGTTGGAAAAATTTTGGCGGAAACGGGGTTGGGGGTGTTGACCCTGATGGTCCTTACTTGGGAAACCCCGGTTCCGCTACTTTGGACCGCTTCTAGGGCGGAGAAACCCCTGACGGAACCGGGGTCAGATTCACATATGAATAATGGGGTACTCCGTTTCCGACGCCCTAAACCCCTCTTCAGTTGGGGAAATTTTGGCAGAAACGGGGTTGGGAGCGTTGACCCTGATGGGTCCTACTTGGGGAACCCTGGTTCCGCCACTTTGGACCGCCACCAGGGCGGAGAAACACCCGACGGAACCGGGGTCACCCTCGCATACGAATAATGGGGTACCCCGTTTCCGAGCCCCTAAACCCCCTTCAGTTGGAGAAAATTTGGCAGAAACGGGGCTGGGGGTGTTGACCCTGATGGGCCCTACTTGGAAAACCCGGTTCCGCCATTTCGGTTCGTTTCCGTTTCCGGTTTTACCCATTGTTTCCGTTTCCGGCATTTACCCGTTGTTTCCGTTTCCGGATTTTACCCACACCCCGAAATTTCATACTGGCCGAACCAGATCATCTTATCCATTGAGAATTTGTAAGCTTAGACAAGTTTTTTGCCCCCTTCCTATAGTCTGTTTCATTTATTCGAGAACATTTTAGTAAATTTTTTGAGGGCTACAGTAAGCGAAAGAAACGATTTACTGTAATTCAGCAGATCAGCTCAGTGAGGGCAAGTGGCTGGAATCCTTCCATTCTTGATGCACTAATCCGTTCATATATATTAAATTTAGGCATTTAATCAATGCTGGGACATAATACAGTAAGTGCACTAAATAAAAAGCTGTAGACAGGAATCGAACCCGGGTTGCTTCGACTACATAAAAGTGTCAACTTAGGATAAGCTACATATACGCGCGATTTTTATCTGTAAGTTGATTGATCTGCTGGAGGACGAGAATAAATTATGCCGTTAAAAATGATTTAGAAAAACCCTCCTTTGCTAAGTAGGTACATATGTAGCTACAGTGAGATCTAGCGACCTACAGTAAATAAGAAAGAAGGGGTTACTGTAGCCTCCTAAAACATTCAGTGAAAAAGCTCTCAGATAAATGAAATAGACTATAAATTCAAGCATCTATAGTGGTGGGACATAAGTGCGCTAAATAAAAACCTAGCAGCAGAAATCGAAATCGTGTTGCTTCGACGACAATCAGACGTTCCACCACTGCACTAAGCGGAAGCTTTCGGCGATGTTTAAAAACTTAGTCTGTCGTGTTTGAACGTCAATTTATGACAAGCTGAATGCGCCAATTCCATCCGCATGTTGCATGATCTGCTTCAAGACGAGATGAATTATGCCACAAAAAAATTTTATTAGAAAAAACCCTTCCTTCCTATGTAGCTACAGTGATCTCTGAATGACCTACAGTAAGTAGAAAATTAGATTTACTGTAGCCTCGGGAGATTTGCTAATAAGCTCTTGTGTAAACGAAACAGACTATAGTCTGACGTAAACACACGATCTGAAGCGTGTTTCAGCTTTGATATGAATTTTAAGAATTGCTTAATGTCATCAACAGAAGCCAATTCTTGAAATAAACCGCAAGGTTATGAGACGGAATAACAAGATTCAAGGTTTTCCTTAAACGAAAAATTGAATGAGTCAGAAATGCCCTAGATCGAGTATAAAAACTTTGGACAAGGAAAATGACGCAAGAGACACGGGTTCATACTGCGTTCTCGGGGAAGGGGTTTGACCTTCCCTAGAATGGCAACTGACCACTCGCAAAACAACTGCGACCCCTCGCCAGAATTGTCGATTTTCTGTAAGTATTATATAGAGTGTTTTCTTAAGCGTTTTTAGCTCGTTATTGGCTCAGGTGTCAAATTTTCGGCTCGTCGCGCCTTATACACATTTTTTTGCGCATATTTTATTCAATTTTCATGATTTTTATTTTTTCGGAACTTTTTGTTTTTATGTTCTAAAAAGTACTAGCGTTGTCCAAAACGTCTAAAACAGTGTTTTTTCACATGTTCCCATCGTTTTTAGCCAAAAAACACTTTTCAAAATTTTCAGGGCCTGAACCCCCAGAATTCACATGCCGTAAATGTGTGCCCGGGTTTGTGTTTAAAATACGTGTATGAATTTATATTTCATCGAATATCGCGGTAGAAATGGCGACGGCTCAACACTCACCACACAAATTAGTACAATTTAACGAAAATGGTTCAACGAAAAGATATTCCACGTGAAACAGCGTTGTAACACGAAACATAATAGTTTCATCTGCCAAAGATTCAGACCATAAATAAGTAAAAGATTATAAATCCTTTGATTATTTCAAGATTATGAGGTTATAACTTTATTAGCCTAAAACTAAAAGCGTTCTTAGGGATTTTCTACAATTGTTAATTCTAAAGAGTTTAAGAAATAATCTTCCATTCGTTACAACTAAGAAAAGAAAGGCGATTAACAATGAATTCACTTTCAAAGCAATCCGCATAGCGAAATTCTTAAACAGAAAGCAAATGCGAAATATCAGGGAAACAATGACAACGACGTGATTTTTACGGCTCCATTTCGCTGCAGGACAAGCAAGCACAATATTCGTATCGTACTTATATGTCAAATAGCAAAAAGAAGCGAGTATAGTTTTTCACAATTACATTATGAAAAATGGGTTGTCAGCACACCAGGGCGTGGGGGTATGCACGCCCTGAAAAACCAAAACCCCCCAGAATTCAAATTTTGAATTTTTTAGCAATTTTTTGATGCCAATGGATAGTACTCGAGAAGAATTGTTGAAAAATGGTGTTTTGCGCCATAGCAATATTTTTAAGGCCATTTTTGACCTTTGAAAAATCTTGCACCCCCTCACCCAGAATTTCGGTGCTGCCCACGTGTGGTTGTCAGCGGAATAAGCTAAAGAAATGTCCAGAATCTTGAATATTATTTAAAACAGTATTAAATCATTGTTATCGTGCTCGACGTATCGCATCGTCACAAAAAAGTAAAAAAAGGCGGAAATACGGGAGCATTTTTTGTCACATTTGTCCGTCAAAAATATTCGAAAAAACGTTCTTAGCTGCATTTGGTGAAGATCGCACTAGAAATTAAAGAATAAAAAATAAACGAATAGCTCTGGCAGATATTTGCTACATATGACCGAGACATTATAAATACGACTGAGGCGCTGGAAACAAATTATGCCAGATTTGGCGGAAGTCCTCAGGCTTTAAATTTGAAAATTTTATCAAAAACTTATTAATTTTAAACTTTATCTTTAAATTTCGGGCACTATCGAGCAGCGGCCTGTAAAATTATTGTTTCAAAGCCTCGCTATATAGTCCAAATGAAATCGCAGGAAAAAATAACGAGGAGTAATGATTTTCGCTTTAAGTATCGATCACTCATTGTTGGTGGCATCGCACGGCGTGGCCTTCGTGGCCCTCGTCTTCGTCGTCGTAGTTCATCGATGAAGAACCCTGCTCTCGACTCGGATCAATTTCTACCAGCTGCGCTTCTTGGCTACCGTCCGGAATAGAACACACTCGGCGAGGAGGTAACAATTTTTCTAGTTCGACCAACTACAGAAAAAATTCAAAAAACAATAAAATTCACTAATGCATTATCTAGACCGTTAACATATGAAGGGTATGAGGCATACCTAGGCATTAAGGGTGGGTTTGGGAAAAATGCACCCCCAGAGACCAAAATACCACCCCGAATTCAATTTTTGAAAATTTATTGCTTTTAGCAATTTTTGATGCCAATGGATAGTGCTCTATGAGAAACGTTGGAAAATGGTGTTTTTCGCCATAATACCACCATTTTAAAAGCCATTTTTAGACCTTAAATTGACGTTCCGGAAAATCTGGAAGCCACTAGGCAGCCAGTTATAGCTAAAGTTACTGCAAAAGATCCTGACCTCGCGGATAACGGCAAAATACATTATAATATTGTTAGCGGCAATGGACAAAACAAATTTTCCATAGATTATCGGACTGGCGAAGTCAGACTATTGGAGAGACTTGACCACAAACAAATTCGCGTTATGAATTACTTATTAGGGCTCAAGATGCCGGACTAATATCTCTTGTCGAATAGAACACTGCTAATTATCAATGTTCAGGTACACAGGAAGTATATTTTTCTTTCGTGATTTTTCACCTTCGTACGTAAAAAATTTTCGAAAGTAGCTAACCTCTAACTGTTGTTGGCTACAAGTAATATAGTACAAACATATGTAATCAATTTCATTGAATTTTGTATACAATTCGCGAAAAATTAGCTACTACGCAGCAGTAACTCTCAAAGCTTGCATTCTTTGCAATGCCCGCCCCGGGTATTGTTCCTACATGCTTATTGCTCGGAATGTTAATCAATCAAGTTGAACCCTACCATCCGAATCAATCACGCGCTGCTGAAGCCATTCCTTATACTTCAGTATTTTTTATTCTCATCTCGGCAGTGACTTCCTGTGAGTCAATCTAATGCGATTTTAAAGGTCGGTCGTATACGAACACCACTTGATCACAATAAAAAATTAGTCAAGTCAGAAGAGTGTCGTCCACCTTGTTTGACTACCCGTCATTTCTTGGGAATGACTTCAGTACGCAATTTAGCTGATTGGTGTTCACGTAGGATTAATGTAGTACTTGACAATTTGTTCGTTTCTGATAGAAGTTTTTCGAGCCTCTAGCAACTGGCTAGTATTTAAAATTTTTGTTAACTCTAGATCATTATTAAGGAGGCTGCATTAGAAAAAGAAGCAAATCACTCATAGGCGTGAAGTGTTTGAACCCCCATCAGAGCTGATTTTAGTGCCATTTTTGGCAATTTTGCTCTATTGAACCCCAGAATTTGGCTGCTGCCCATGTGTGATGTGTGCTTATATTGTAAGTCACATATTGCAGGACGTCAATGATCACGCTCCCAAGTTTTATACGACTCTCATTTCAAGAAACAGTTCTTGAGGATGCCCCCATTGGCTATAAAGTTGGTCTTTTACAAGCATACGACGCCGACTGGGGTGAAAACGCCTACATCACCTACACTATCCATTCGACAGCACCTGCTGTTCGGCGGAAATCCTAGCACTGTAAGCGTCCCAATCAGTAATGAAAGCAGTTCATCTATGGTGACTAATGTACTGGCGGCCAAGAGTGGATCTTATTCTTGGTTCGTCAGTTCCAAATTTACCGTTTTCCATTGACCCCAATAATGGTTGGTTGGTGACAGCTGCTCCGCTTGATCGTGAAACCGCGGCTGTTTACGAATTCTGGGTTGAAGCTGCAGATCACGGTCAACCGCCTTTGCATTCAATGATCAAAGTCAAGATAACAATAGCTGATGTAAACGATAACCCACCTAGATTTGATAAAAATTCTTATAACGTATCTGTGCCTGAAAACATTTCAAAGGGATCCGAAATTCTGAACTTGCGGGCAATCGATGAGGACTCTGGATCGAGCAGACTGGATTATTTCATAAGTTCAGGTATATTTATGTAAATATTTCAAATGTTAAGATAAAATTCCGATTCCCCATATGATCAATCATACGCTTTTCATTTAATGACTTTCTTTAAACTGTCACATTTTGAAGTATAGTCACTATTTTTTGCATTTTTTGCGTAATTTATTTCTTAATTTCAGTTTTTAAAGTAATGTGCCTTTTTAAAACAAGTTTTTAATTTATGATTAATTGTTAGAAGCAATTTTTTCGCCATTGTTAGAAAACGTCTCGTATACATTTTTGAAACAAACTCTGGTTGTTTAAGGTTACTTTTCGTAATATTGGCTCGTAGGTCCTTGAATAAACTTTATTTTGTCTTATTGCTAAAACGTCGATGACCGAAAATCGTTAGAAATACTTCTTCTATCTAATCTTCATTGCGTTTGTCATCAACTCCATATAGCATACGATTAAATAGCTAGTGCTTCAAATTGATAAATTGTCCCAAATAAATCTCCACTATAAATCCTGCGTAATCAGTTTCTGCTTGACTCAAAGTATGTTTCGCATATTCTAATACTTTTGGCATACAATTCGAGACTCGTAATTTTGAGCAAAAATGCATTTTATTTGTCGCGTGTCGTTTTGTGTGCTAGCCAGCCATATTAGCATAATCTGACCGTATTTGGCGTCCGTTCATCGCTTTAATCGGTATCTTCCTTCCATCTACAGTAGCATGATGTTTATTTCCCAAGCGTGCTGGGGTTGTGGCCAGCTTAATTTATTCAATTTATTTTCACTTGCTCGTCAATAAAAGCGCGTTGAAATTGCGCAAGCGCTGAGTTTTCAACAACCCCTGGAGGATCTTTCGCAGTCTTTTCGAAAATAGATAAGTGTTAAAAATCGATTTTCCCTCAACTCACAAACAGTAGCCAGCAGAATAATATCTAAAAAATTACTCGTAAGATAAAGGCGCCGCCGCATCCGTAGAAACAAGACGGGTGATAAATTCAAAAGCATGTTACTCGTTCTTCCGTCGGATCACAGATTATCCTGATTAAAAATGAGTAAACAAAATAGTAAAAATGTATTCCCCTCCGCAAATTAGTCATTATTTCGATTCCATGTTTAATTCACCTCGTAATGCTATTGTTTATTTAAAACCGAAGCATTTCTCATAGATTTCTACGCCTACCTTGAATCTCAAAGATATTCAGATCCACTATTCGGGAAATAAGAGCACACACTAAAATATATTTTTTTATGAATTAGGAGCATGTAAAATCGCTTATTTCACCCACGAAGTCGACCAGAACAGAATGATGATTTCAATCGTGTTCAATTTACTATTAGCTTGAATTAAAACATGCAGTTACAATTCTGAGGATAAGCTCCTGTCTGTCCTTTCATATATTCTTGAATGTAAAGCTGGCATAAGTGTAGTACCCGGGACCCGTACTTTCTACACTACTATAAGTATACAAAGAAAAATGCTCCGATGGAACAAAAAAGATGAATATACTTGGAATTGTGGATTATTATGGATGTAAAAGGAGGGGACTAGGAAAAATCTACCTAAAGTCGGAAAATCTGCTAAAAATCACACTTTCTCTAAGCAACGCAAAAAATCGATGTATATTCTGCGGCCAACAGATTAAAATAAATATTCAACCATAACAATGATTGAAACAGCAGCACGTTAGCTATGCAGTAGCTATGGGAAATGATATTAAGTAAACTAACAGTCTTCCAAGCCAATTGAATGAAATAGCAAACATCGAAGACAATTGAAGACATGGTTGGTTTAAAACAGTAGGAAACGCGTGAGTTGACTTGAAACAGACTAAATGTAGATACACTAGCATGCCCGAAACGATTGTGTGCACTAATCAATCGGCTCCTGCTTTGCTTGCTATAATGCTCATAACAAAATAAAACAACTTTAAATACAATAACTCTTAGTTTTCTATCAATCAGGCGCCAGCAATTTAAAAAAGTAACCTTGATAGATTTCGTTTATACACTCTTATCTGAAACTTCGAACATTATTTAAAAAAGACACTTTTTTAGAGGCCGCAGAATATACATCGATTTTTTGCGTTGCTTAGAGAAAGTGTGATTTTTAGCAGATTTTCCGACTTTAGGTAGATTTTTCCTAGTCCCCTCCTTTTACATCCATAATAATCCACAATTCCAAGTATATTCATCTTTTTTGTTCCATCGGAGCATTTTTCTTTGCTAGTACACTACTTTTAATTAGCGTGATTTCAGTACATCAGTCAGTAAATACAATCAGTAACATGCCACAATAATGACAACAGTCCAAGAACGCGGAAAACAATATTGTTCTTAACATCAGCATTATCCTTTTTAAACAAGACAACCTTATTGACACCATCCATTTTCAAATTAAAACTGCATTAAGTTATTTCTTCTTAATGTGCAGTTCACTTATAATCAAGCACAAAATATTTAACCAACGAATTCACATTGCAAATCCTCACTCAATCAATACACAAGCACAATGTGTTGTGACTTTTGAAATTGAAAACACGAATTTTCAATTTTCAAATTGAAAATTGGATCAATTTTCAAATTGAAAATTGATCAATTTTCAAATTGAAAATGGTAATTTTCAAATTGAAAATTGGGTGTTTGAATTTGCGATAAAGAAAATAATCAAAAGATAGTCACTTGGTTTATTTAAGCCGAGTAATAAAATAACGACCGTCCACCAATTCCAAACTAAACGCGACTAATCTGATCACTATGAAAAAGTTTTGAAAAATGAGCTTGCTAAGCGAGAGTTGTAAACCAAGAGAAACTTAAAGTTAAAACCTACCATTAAATTATTAAGAGAATTATAAAAGATTTTAAACTTTAAGAAAATGGAAAAGGCGGGATGTTGGTAAATTAGAAGGCAAAGTTTTTCGGCAAAAATTCAAAAACTTCACGCAAATATCAAATGTAAGGAACACTAACGCTTTGATTTGGTAGTAAAATAAATTTGTAGTATAGACTACATATTAACAACAAATGAATAGTGCAAACTTTACACAACTACTAGGTGTAGAGAATACTAACAGTTTACGGCTTATTAATGTACATGATTACAATAAAGCTGCATATCTTTGTCGACTTCTGTGCACAGTAGTGTGATTGCTGGTTCATTTTAAACCACTTTTGCAGGCAATTTACATCAATTAAACGATAGCTTTCCATGTGCAAGATTTTGTGAAACATATTATAAACACGGCTAAGAAGGATTTAACTTTAATGCAACCCATTTAAGACAAAATTACATCTCTTCAATGATCTAAGGACACTTGAACATAATTTTTAAATCACTTTAGATTACTTTTGAGGGTAAACAAACTCACTTAATTGATGTCTCACATATGAATCCTTGGAAATTTCTTGACTTCAGTTACAAAGTCTCTGCAAGTCTGTCGAATTAAGGTTAACACGTAACGTAAACTTTACACAAACACATAGCGTAAAGAATATTTTAGTCGGATTCGTAATTTTGATATTGCTCCGATATTTCTTTCAACATTTATGGAAAAATGAGCCTCCATAATGTTTTAAAGACAATAAACATTAGGTTTAAACCACTTTGCAATACTGCTGAGTGTAAGCAAGCGCGCCCAACTGACGTATATATTTCATTCCCTGTAAATTTTTATATCTCGGAAAAAATTTCGGTTTTTGCAATGCTCTAGAACAAAGGCTAACATGCAGTGTAAAAAATTACTCGGATATTATGATCAACATTCATGAAAAAATTATGTCTCTACAATGGTCTGAGGACATATAAACAATGAGTGTAAACTACTTTACATCACTGTTGGATGTAAACAAACGCGCCTACGTGACGTCTCACATTTGATCCTTTGAAAACTTCTAGACTCCAGGAAAAAATTAGGTTTCTGGAATGCTCAAAAACGAAGATAAATACATATGTAGTGTAAACTTCATGTAAACACCTAGTGTAAAGAAGATTTTAGTCAGATTCGTAATTTTGATATTGTTCCGATATTACGATTAATATTTATGAAAAATTAAGTCTACATAATGTTCTATGGGCAAACTAACAATTGGTGTAAACTACTTTACAACACCGTAGAGTGTAAACATATGCGCCAGACTGGCATATCAAATTTGGTTCCTGGTCCATTTCTAGACTTGATAAACGTGTCCCTGACTCGTAACCGGAGAAGCAGGCAGAAAAAACAAGACAGAGACGCATTTTAAACTCCAAATTTTTGACTTTACACTCGCTAAATATTAATGTATAGACAATTTGCTTTGACATGCACCCGATATAAAGCACTTTATTTTTATTCTATTAGACTTATCCCGACTCTGGACGGAGAAAGTGGCGAACAAAAAACGCGACAAAAACGTATTTTCCATCATTTAGAACACTGTAAACTTTAAAATTCCGTACCGAACTCCCCATTGAGTTTAAAGAAATTCGGTTTGGTACAATTTGTAGCTTTTAAATCGTAGTACATTCCTGTGTGCCAAAATTCTGTTGCAAAAATTATTTGGTATGATTTATCAATCAAACTTCGGAAAAAAACGTGTTTTTTCGCCCATTTTTTACCTCTGATTTCGAACTTTACACCCCCATAAATAACTCAATATTGCGTTTTTTTAAATGCGGTTTTGCTGCGATGTTTAGCCCCTGTGAGGCACTTTATTAATGCTGTCTTCGATTTACACTGACTCATAAGCGGAAAAATTTGGCAGAGAAATCTTAGTTAAAATCCGTTTTTTTACACCATCCACTAGAGTGTAAACTTTAAACCCCAGGATCTAACTCACCATAGAGCATAGAAGACTTTGCTTATATGCAGGATGTAGCCCTTGATCCGCTCTACATTTCTGTCAGAAAACATTTTAAAAACCTCATAACCGGAGTTAGTATCGGACATAGGCAGGTTGAAAACTCGACCAAAAAGTGCTTTTTCACCCCCAGATTTTCGCACTCTTTACACTGCCGTTCGATAACTAATGCGAATTTCAAAAAACAAAAAAGTGTCATCTGTAGAATTCATCCCTCTATTATCCTATCCTGTTCAATCCTTCGAGTCATCAATACTCAGTTGTCCACATGCCGCAGTAAAAAGGTCCCAAAATTTGTCCTATGTTATAACGTTACACAAAAACTTTACACCTTCTTTACACAGTCAATTTTGAGTTTCAGGTAAAACAAAAAACACGGGCAGCGAATTTTTTTATTATCTTTCTTTTAAAAAAAACCGCACCTTCCAGAAGTGTCCCGTTATAGCTGTAGGGGGGTGCACAGGTGTTGGGGGTACCCAAGTATATTATAGGTACGCGCTAACGCGCTACCTAAATAGTACCTCTGACTCATTCTCTCTACAGTATGACCCGTACTTTCTACACTGCGTGACCCGTACTTTCAACACTGCATTGCATAAGTGACAAATAGTGACAAAATCACCCGAATGAAAAATAGGAAATCAACAGGGTTATTTTTGGCAAATACAAGCTAACAAATTAGTGTTCGCCAAGTCAAATCGGAATAAGTGACAAATAAGACAAAGGAATCACCTGAATGAAAAATAAAAAAATGTGCTTTTGAACGAAATATTGTATGATGCCACGCTGATCTTTTAACTGATCTTGAAGCTCAAAAATATTCCTAATTCCGCTCCGACTGAAAATGATCTGACTGATAAAAATATGTTTTGCTGCAGTTGTGTGTATTTTGTATGGTCATTCCTTTTATGTTTTGATTGCGTTGTTTGTTTGACACAGGTACCGTATGAGTCATATACAATTAGCAGTCAAACGTTACTTACAGAAACTAGTAGCAGCCAAACGCCTATACTTATAATGCAGTGTAGAAAGTACGGGTCACGGGATATACTTATAGTGCAGTGTAGAAAGTACGGGTCCCGGGTACTACACTTATGTCTGTAAAGCTTACCGTACCTGCAGCCTATCTTCTATTTTTCCGAAATTCTGGAGTAGCTTTTGCGCACAAAGTCAGTGCGAGTAAAGGCGAATCTATACTTCATCCGAGTCGAGCTCGGAAAGCCCTTTCCGAGCTCGGAAAGCTTGGCATGGGAAAAAACTTTCCGAGTTTGTCCGAGCTCGGAAACTTCTTCCGAACTCGGAAAGTCTTTTCGAGCTCGGAAGGGTCGAAGTTTCCGAGTTTCCGATCCGAGTAAATTCTAGCTCGGAAAGGCCTTCCGAACAAGTCGGAGAAGTTTTCAACTTTACTCGGATCGGAAGCTATCCAATGCACGCAAAATCAATGTGCATTTACCACGATTTCCCTGCGCCCCAAGCAGAAAACATGAATCCGTTACTTTTGACGGATGGAGTATGGATTAAGCTCGGACAATTCTTATTTCTTTCCGAGCTCTAAAACATTGGAAAAACTGGGACGGACTCGGACAGGTCTGTTAAATATAGATTGGGGGCCTCCGGAGCTCATCTTCGGAGGTTTTACTCGGAAAGGTCTTCCGAGCTCTTCCGAGTTGAAGTTTAGATCCGCCTTAACTCTTCAACATGTTGGTGCCTTTTCAGGGAACGATGATGAAACGTTCTTGTTATTGGTTCAAAACAATGGCTGCTTACTGACTGTCAACAAACCATTATCCCATAAATTGCAACCGTCTCACACTTTGAACATCCGAGCAACAGACAACGGTGGCCTTTTCGATACTGCATTGATTTACGTTATGATTCAGGTGAAATTCGCAGAAAATATATTTACAATAATGTTCTGAATAGTGCTAATTTTTATATTTTTTAATCAATGAGCTAAATTTAGTTCAAACTGGAACGTGAATTACAGTCAAAATCATTTCAACTTAATTTTTTAGAGAAAATAATATTTATTTGATCTATTTTATTGACCGATAGTCTCCAAACACTCTTTTTTGTTTTGTAGGACGTCAACTCGGCACCGTTTTTCGACCATTTATTCGCCATGTCCTTTCACGTGAATGAAAATGAACCAGCAGGCGCTACAGTAGCCGTATTAAGGGCCAATGATGATGACGTTGACGATAACGCTAGATTGTCCTATGATTTGGAGGTATCACTTTCAGATATGCACGTGAGGAGCAGTGGTGGATTCAGAATTTACTGACCGAGGGGTAATCCCAAATTTTCTTGATAGTGGCAAAATTATTACGAAAATTTCGTCCGTGATTCGTAAAGTAGATGTTTTTGACCGTGTTTTGACAGGCAAAATCATTTCTGATACTAAAGAATTAAAAAATCTCCAAAATTTTCGGAATTCTTTTATGAGAATCGCGCAAAGTTAGTGCGAAAATCGGCATGAAGCACCAATAAAAACAAAACTTCGCTAACGCAGAGCTCTTCTCTATTCTATGTATCCAATGCTTAAAGGTAAGCAAAATGCAACTAAAGGATAACGCGAATCGCGGAAAATGTTAGAACTTTGCTGAAATATTAGGAAAAACTGGTTAATTTCTTTTCTCTACTCGAAAAGACATTGTAAGAAGCATAAAATCATTGGTATGTATGTACTAAAACTAATTTTGCGATGTTTACGCATAAGGTTTTCAAAGCGTCAAGAGAAGTCAGTACATGTCATTCATTCCAGCGTAGAACGTCGGAAAAATTTGAAAAATCATGATAAAATGGCTAAAATAGGTGATCGAAAAATACGCATCTATTCTCTATTGCGCCCAACTAGTTTTTTAAGGACGGAGGCGCCGCCACTCCCGCCGCCCCTATAGCCCGCCCCTGATGAGGAGGCTTTGAAGTTCTTGATCTCTATGAAAACAAAATAAAAAATTTTTTCACTAAAATTCGGCAAAATTAAGGTGAAAAATGTTGCATCTTTCTTGCAAAAGTGCTTGAAATATATTCAATTTCCATTAAGCGCAAGGATATAAATCGTATGGAAGCGTAGCGAGTGGTTGGTGGCTTATCACTCTCATTGAAGGAAGGGCGAATATAATTTTCAAAAATTTTTTAAACGGTTTAATAATTGTCAAAATAGGTTATTATGAATAACGAATTATTACTTCTCGGAGATGTTTTTGGAAATGCTTTTCTGTGATTTCCGGATTTCGTCCAAACATCATAATTAATAAATCTCCTTGACACTAAAAGGGAAGCTAAAAGAACATCGCGCGCATTCAAAACTTCCACGGATTTCTGTCGGCATTTCACGCTTTGCCTATAAATCGAATTACAAATGTGCTGCTATCAATATTTCTAATGAGAACTGAGTTAATTATTGTGTTATTATTGGTTGCTCCGTCTCCTCGGTCATCATTGCTTTTATTTTATGTACATATAGTCTTCGGTGTCAATGAGCTAAGTGCGCTCCAATAATAGCAAGAAAGTCAAACAATTTAGTAAAATTTATTTTCAATTTATTCGTGAATTCTTAATTTAAATTAAATCAGACTGGTTTAATTTAATTTGAATTTATAATCAAACAAAACCGAGTAAATTAATCTCAACATTCTGTCTCATACTCATTATTATTAATCAACATTATGTGTACAGCACCTCTTATTCATTAATTCTATCTCAAGTCTCAGGGGGATTTCGAAGATTTCGTCATTGATTCTGAATCAGGGATCCTAAGCATCAGTCGTTCGCTTGACCGTGAAAAAATCTCAAAGTACAATCTGGTAGTTACAGTCAGCGACCATGGTTTGCCACGTTTGTCGGCCAGTACGGAGTTGGAAGTTATCGTAGATGATTTTAACGATAATGCTCCAGAATTTCAAGTGCCTAACATGACTGTAAGTTCGCTATAATACAATGACTGCTATTAAACAACCCTGTTGATTGATAGCTGGACGTATTTATATTTAGATATCATTATATATTATAATTTATTGAATGAGATCAGGAAAAGAGAAAAGAAGATGGATAATTTAATTAATTTATTTATTTATGTTATCTTACGATAATTTTACAGTTCAACATTCATTATGTGTATCAAAGTATTATTCGTGAAACGGCTAATCCTTGATCTTAGGATTGGGATATCATATTTGTAATTTAAACGCTTCAGCTTAGCGAATTATTTTGAGTTATTTATGGACGAAATTGTTAATACTCAAATAGAATTATTCGCGCATATACATTTTTAATAAAAATTACATGAGTTTTTTTGTGCTTGAAATTTAATGCCCTCAGGTACATGTGTCCGAAAATACGCCTATCGGCACAAGTTTCGCCCAACTCGTTGCAACGGATGCGGATTCTGGCTTGAATGCTCGAATTTTTTATCGTCTTGACTCTCATCGCGGTCATGATTTCCGTATCGACAGCAGCTCAGGCGTTTTACGAGTCGATAAGTCACTGGATCGTGAAACCACACCAGAATACAACTTGACCGTGATGGCCGCGGATAAAGGAAATCCGCCTTTGAGTGCTATGGCCAGGGTATTGTGTTTTTATTATAATCTAGCTTCATAACATTAATCGCATGTACTATATATTTATCTTGTGTTTTCTCAATTCTCCATTTTCGGACTACACTATCAGATTTGATCAGTTCAAGTGTTTAACTTGATCTACTGTTATCACCTATTGCATATCCCAGATATTCTAAGGGCATTCCATCTGAGAATTTTCAACTGCAGATGCACAACATGTCCCATCTTGGGAGATCAATCGATCTAGGGGTTCAGCCGCTTTGGAGAAACAGCCGGTTTGAGGTTCAGTCAGGGAACTTTTTGAGCCATTGTTTGCTAAAGTAGAGTAAAAACTAATTTAATCCACACTTCCAGTCAATTTTGAGCGCTTTTGCAGAAAATTGGCGAATTTTATTTATTTTTAACCTTCATTTTGCCTGATTTTTCCCTGAAAATTATCCTTTTTTATATTTTGGGGGCCTAGACCTCTGAAACCCCACGTTTCTGTCTGTTTACAACTACTGCACTCCAATATTTTTCTGCACTGGCGGATTTAAAGGGGGCGGGGTGGCTGATCCTGTCGTCAAAAAATATTTGGGCGCTTTAAAGAATAGATGTGCATTTTTTGATGATTTCAGATATCTTTATCACGATTTTTGAAATTCTTCCGGCGCTTTGTGCCGGTATAATACTCATTAATGACATTTACTGGCTCTCTTGGCGCTCATAAAACTAAAATTTACGTCAGAAGAGTAGTTTTTGCAAAGAAGTAAGATTTTGTAGCTCCTATAATGATTTCTTGAGTGTTTTATCGCCGATTTGTGTCGATTTCTGCATGAATTTTGCGAGTTTTTCATTAAAAAACTTTAGTAAATTTCCAACTTTCGCAATCAAAAACGTTATTTCGTATTTCACACAATGGTAAGCAAATCCATCACCGGTTGTAACATGCAAACCATATTTTGACTATTTGGCTCTCCTAACGTCTCGTGTAAAGCTAATAACTCAATTTCCAAAAATTCCATATATCGCCATCTTTTGTAAGTCATTTCGCCATATTCTACCGAGTAAGTGTTTTCGAAATCGAATTGAAGGTTCACGTGATAATTGATGACGTAAACGATAATCCGCCAAAATTCGATCGCGACACCTACGACGTTGATGTGCCTGAAAACCGACCAGCCGGCTGGCGAGCGTTGCGCTTGCGAGCCCGCGACGCTGACGTGGGCCAAAACGCCCGCGTCGCTTTCAAAATTGTCGGCGGCGTAGGCGACGATGCGTCATTCTTTGACTTGACTCCTACGGCTGACGGCGAGGCGAACGTTGTCGATCTGACGACGCGTCGAGAATTCGACTACGAAGCAGCGAAAAAAGTTTATCGTTTTCAGGTATCTATGCAAATGTGTTTAAATTCCATTGACTACGACCAGGCACGTACCTGGCCTTCTGAATTTGGGATGGAATAAAGCTTTTGAAGTCAGATATCTCAACAACGACTAGTAGTCAGGCAAAAATAACGGTGGTTTTAAGCGTTTCTCAGCGAGCTCAACACGTTGGGGGCAATTTCGAAATTTTTAAACAAATTTTACTTAATTTTAATCATATTCAAAAAATAAGTAGTATAAAATGGCTTCACAAATCATTTCTAAACATTATGTTCAAGCTTGATCCCGTGTTTAACCTGTTTTCTTTTTAACTGGAACATTGCAAAGAAAAACAATACGGTGAAGAAATAATTATGTGCAGAACCCCAAGAAATTTTAACATATTCCCCATGTCTTACTCAAACTTGGGCTGTTTGCAAGATAAACATTATGCAAAAACAATAGAATCGGGCGCGAAGCGTCCGAAAATTTTAGGATTATTAGCTCAAAAGTATGCTATCTATTCTGGCAGTCTTTTGAATGCGCTTCAATAATTATCAACCTTTTCCTTTTTGAGATCCTTGTGAAAAATACTCGTCCTTTCAAAATTTGGGGGCCTTCTCCTTATATTCCCCACAGCTACGTGCCTGAATACGACTACTCAAATTTCTTATTTCTCCACAACATAGAAAGAAAAATCGGTAATTTTTCGGAAATAACGGTAATTAGTAAATGAAAGTTAAGTTTGACTATTTTCTGATTCTCAGAGTTTAAGATTTTTTCCAATACCTACTTTTACTCTTAAGCGGCATCATAAAAAATAGATTATAAAATAGGTTCAAGCTGAATCCGGCGATTTGAACTCTATTGTCGATATTACTGTGCGCGTACAAGACGTCAATGATCATGCTCCGCAGCTCAGCGACTTCACATTGCTTCTGAACAATTATCCAGATCGTTTCTTCACTGCAGATGGTTCTTCGACATTGCCTCAAGTGCCGGCTCACGACCTCGATGTCAGTGATCAATTGACATTCTGGATGTTAGATGGAAACATGAATGACAATGTGGACGGTCATCGTCGTGGTTCTATTAATAGTGAAGAGGCCGGCAATACTCATTCGGATATTTTAAATGATTATGTAAATGCCAAAATCAAGGCTATGCGTTTGATTGAAGTCGATGAAAAATCGGGCGTTATTACGTTAAGTCAGAATTTGAACACAAATAGGCACATCGTGTCTCGGATACCAGTTTGTGTTTCAGGTGAACAGATATTGTATCGTTTGCTTAATTGTAAGCAGACAGGCACTTGGGGTTTAAGGATCTAGATCCTCCAAAATAATTGTAAATTTTCTTGGAAAAATGAGGTACTATATGTAGGCAAAGAATGGATGGAAATCGAAAATTTTCTTAAAAAATGCTTGAAATCGATCAAAAACAATTAATTCACACAGTTTTCACGCTATCTTAGCATTTATGCCAGTTTTTAGGTCATTTCGGCTTTAAAAATATTATTAACTAATTCCCCAGACTGGCTTAATCCTTGGACCGGCCATGCTGTGCAACTATGGTCATCTGTCATCTATGCATATGTTATCATCATCTATCATCATCCTATGGTAGTAAGCATATTGGTATGAAGAGTTTTCATCCTGCTCAAAAACGATTGCAGAGGTCCTATAAAATGACGAAATAACAAAATAAGCAAAAATCTGTCTTTACACCCGCAGATTTTTACTCTCTTTACACTCCCTCTCGAGAACAAATGCAAAATTCGAATAATAAAAAATTACCATTAAATTGGGTGAGACTTTTATGCTGAGTTGTGTGCAAGCTCTCCGAAAAAACCATCAAAAGTTTGTCTGTGTCATAACGTTACACCAAAACTTTACACACTCATTACAAGCTGAGTATTGAGTGTACAGAAAAACAAAAAAACACCGGCAACGAATTTTTCCATTATCTTTCTTTAAAAAAAACTGCACCTCTCAGATGTGTCCCGTTATAGCTGTAGGGGGATAAACATATGTTGGGGATACCCAAGTATATTATAGGTAGCGCTAACGCGCTACCTATGATAAAACAGCTTAATATCGCTACATGCAATCATTCGATGTATGTGTAAGGCTGATCATGCAACGGGTTCTCTGTGAGATCATACGTGGACTAACGCTTTGCTTCCGTCCCATTATATTGTAAAAAGTAGTCTATGCCACAAAAATATTCCATTAATGGTTAAAACGATAAATCCTTAAGGGCTGCTTAATAATACGGAATTGGTAAAGAAATGAAAGGGAGTCATAGCGAAGTTGAAACAGAAATCAATGAATTCTTATTGATTTGAAAAAACAAAGCTGCCCTGCGCACATTGAAAAAGTTTATATTGTGAAACAGATTAATATACGACATCTATCCTTTCCGAGTTTTTTTAAAACTTTGTTTCGGGAAGAAAGTTGAAGAGCATATCTAACGTTACGTAACGTATTATATCATATTACTGCAAACGATAGCTCTGCTTTGAAAAAATTATATTAAATACTTTCTGAAAAGTAGGTAATGAATGGAAATCATAGAATTTCTTTATTGTTGCAGACGGCGTGAACGTGAAATGCGCCGTTTGCACATTGCACGTGAACTTGATCACCGAGCAAACGCTGCTGAATAGCGTTACTTTGAGGCTGGGGGGCCAAACTCCGCATTCGTTTCTGGACAATCAGCTATTCGACCGTTTCGTCGATGCGCTCGCTGTCTTGGTGCCCTCGAAAACGCCAAATTACCATCGCACGGACTCAGTTTCAGCTGCGTACGAGACGTCGGCAGAAGAGCGACAACGCGACTTCATCGTCGTGTTCAGCGTCAGGCAAGACGCTAATGGCAAAATATTAAATTGGCGTCAACGCGGCTTTTCTGACGACTTTGATGGAACAGTATTGAATGTCAGTTTTAGCGTCCGACGATCCAACGATGATAACAATTTTATAGAGTAAGTCCTGGGCTTTTTGTTATTGATATTTCAAGAATTCAATTAATAATTCGAAAATATGCGTGAATCTCCTTAAGAGAAGTTCCAAACAGGAATACAAAACAGCATTTGAAGTTTATGTTTACATTTTGCGAATTTAAAATGACATTTTCTTTCAGAATTTTTGATTGAATGCGGAAATAGTGGAAATCATACTTTTTATCTTATTCCCTGATATCTTCAAATAAGTACACGCATGTTTTTCTTAAAACTGATTCCACATTTTTTCTTGTGTAATATTTTACAATATGCGTTTGCTTTAAAATTGAATGTTTATTCGTAAGGATGCTTAAGCGCATGTGTTTTCTCCTTTCGAGACATATTTAGTATGATGCGCAAATTTATCTTAATTTTTCAGGTATAAAACAATTTTTATTCACGAAGAATCTCTCGCTTTTTTAAAAAATTGAGCACAAAAGCACAACCGCCGCATGATTCTTAACCGTTGCATAATACAGAACCACCGCATACGAAGTTCAGAACCACCGCATAGTACAGAACCTCCGCATACTTATTTTACAACTGCCGCATAGTTCATAAATAGCTATACACGTTGCAAGCATACGTGTTCTAAGGGGTTGACCTTCCAGAATGACTACTGACCCCCGCAATTAAGCTGCGATCCCCCAGAAAGCATACGTGTTCTAAGGGGGTTGACCTTCCAGAATGACTACTGACCCCCGCAATTAAGCTGCGATCCCCAAGAATTGTCGATTCTCGTAAAATTGTAAAAAGTGCGCCTTTTAGGCTCATTTTTGGCTCAGAAGGGCCAAATTTTCGGCGCTTGAATGTACAACTAATAGGCAACTGGCCCTAATTCTTGGGAGTTTCTAGGAAAATTCAACGGATTTTTCTGAGAAGGTTATTCAATGGAATTTTCTGGGGGAATTCAGCGGTCTTATTTTCATCCCATGTATGTACACACATAGAAGCGTTATATATTTTTAGTCTGTTTCACGAAACCTTGTGCATGGATCATAATTTTTGAGTCAATGTAAATTGAATACAAATGTTGTTTAGACTGAAGCAACAATCATGAAATTAAGCGTACGGATGAATAAGCATGTTACTGCGCGAAATTGTATTACTGTAGGCTGCCTAGAAATTACTTTTGTAGCTGTTCGCTTGAACGCTGAAAAGTGATTCTTGTGCACAATGTTTCATGAAATAGACTGTAGTAGTATGCACATTATTGCTACATAAACACGATAACATTTTGCTATGAGAGAAGTTTCTATATACATATATAATTGACAAATTCGTACTGGTCTGTTTCTTAGGCGGCCATTTATAATCCCCAAAAAATGACTTTCTAAATTTTGTTCAATTAAACGAGAACCGTGCAAAAATTATATGTTTTACATGTATTTACACCTGATCTAAGGCACATTTCCTGTGTAAAAGCGATTGCGGCGGTTCTGTGCTATGGGGCGGTTGTTAACTACGCATGCGACGGTTTTGTATTATGCGGCGGTTGTGAACTATGCGGCGGATGCGGACTATGCGGCGGTTGTGAATTAGGTCCCGTCTCGCTAGACCCACCGTCCCGCTTGACCCACCGTCCCGCTAGACCCACCGTCCCACTAGACCCTCTTTTTCGTCCCGCTAGACCCACCGGAAGTCTCGCTAGACCCACCACGTGCATAATGAGGTGTCCCGCTAGACCCACCAATTTGCGACCGTCCCGCTAGACCCACTGTCTCGGAAGACCCACCAGAGAAGAAAATTATGTATGCTTATAAGCAAAAACAGAAACGCTTGCAAAGTGTATCCATTCAAGTATATATGTTTAGTCGAATATATAAATAATTAATTAAAAAATAATTACATTTAATTGAGTACCTAATCAATTAAATTTAATTAATAAATTAACAAATTTTGTATATTATTGCATGATATTGTGTACATTACAAATTATGACATGCAAAGATATGTGCGTGCGTGCGTGTATGTGTGTGGCAATGGTAAGTAGCCAGCCATGACCGATTATTTTTTAAGAATAAATTTTTATTTTTCATGTCAAGGAATACACTCTTAACAAACACATTTCAGAGTGCATTTTTTGCTTTTTATCGTAATGGTATTGTACTCGTTGTATCCTCCGATCAGGGAATTTCCGCATACTAAGTAGGCACACAGATTGAAGCGTTTACACTGCATTCCGATAACAGTACAGATATGCACTATGAAAATGATGAAAAGCATGCAGTCATTTCACAAAGACGGCTCAACAATAATCGGGCCGAACAGATGTTGCAAATTATCACTAAAAAATCGAAAATGTTAATTAGGTCATTGTCAATAAATCCGAATCTGTTTTTTAAAAATAGGACTAAGGAAAGCTAATGTCCATATGTTCAGTTTATTTCATCGCTTCAAAGACTATATAGAAATTTTGATTTCGAATCGAGCCATGAATTTCAGTCGCGCTAACTTCGTTTTAAGTCGTTACATGAAGTCAGCTATGTTAGTCTGTGAAGCTGATAATAACGAAACTTTTTGTATTTTTCAAAAAATCGTATATTAAATCTAATTGATTAGGTGGTTAATTAAATGTAATTATTTTTTAATTAATTATTTATATATTTGACTAAACATATATACTTGAATTGATACACTTTGCAAGCGTTTCTGTTTTTGCTTATAAGCGTACATAAATTTCTTCTCTGGTGGGTCTTCCGAGACAGTGGGTCTAGCGGGACGGTCGCAAAACGATGGGTCTAGCGGGACACTTCATTATGCACGTGGTGGGTCTAGCGAGACTTCCGGTGGGTCTAGCGGGACGAAAAAGTGGGTCTAGTGGAACGGTGGGTCTAGCGGGACGGTGGGTCTAGCGGGACGGTGGGTCAAGCGGGTCACAATCTGTGAATTATGCGGCGGTTGTGCTTTCCGATGCGGCGGTTGTTAATTATGCGGCGTTTGTGCATCCCAATCATTCTGTAAAGCTGTGTTTAGTGGCTTAGTCAGTTTTGGTTAGTAGGCTAGGTTAGTTACGTTAGTTGGTAAAGGTTATTTTACTTATTTATACTTTTTAAATTTTATATTATATTTTTATTTTTATTTTTGTTTTATATTTTTTATATTTTTGATTTATATTTCCTACAACTAATAACTCCACAGTTTCACTGAACCTGATTTTCTTCCGAAAATCCAAAAACCATACTGTGCTCGTTAAAAGCGAAAAAGTGTCATTCCCAATTTGCTTCTAAATTTATTATAGAAAATGCTTGCACTTGCACGTTCAAATCAAATTTCATATTTTTCCTTGCGAGTGTCTTGTCGAGTGGATATGTGCACGTGGTTAAAGTAGCCAGGGAGATATTCAATTCAAAATTTGTTGTCAGGAGAAGGGAAATCCCGGACTTTGGCATAGTGAAGCTTGTAGGGCTCCATTCGAAAGTACCTTTAGTCTTGCCCTAAAATCGTCCGAGAGTACCTGGGCCCGCTTGCAATATCTAATGCTGCTTATCGCCAGCTTGGTATTAAATCCTTAATGCTGAGTATTAGCTGAGCGCGAGCTCGTGATTAGATAAAATCATTTGCAATATAAATCTCGATGTCGCGCTCAGCTAATCTCAGTGGCGGATCAACGATTTTCCTAAGGGGAGGGGCGGTATCTCAACTTTTCCAAAAACAGTCAAAAATAGGTCCGAAAATTTGCCCTAAACGCGCAAAATAGCGTTTTTCGGTGTTTTACATCGTATACTTTTACATAAAATCACTTTTGACGCAATATGTTTTTGAAAAATTTTAGAGTTTTCGACAATTTTGTGCGAAAAAAGCATAAAATTTCTTTGACTTTTACAAAACTCTGGCGCGTGGCGCCGGAAAATTTGTGAAATTAAGGCGGATAGGCGTCTTGAAGCATGATTTACTGCTTGATTTCCTGTGTTTATAGCATTTGATGCGAAACATCGAAATTTTCAATTGAAAATAGAAGAAAACTATGCAATAGTAGAACAGAAAATGGTTCCAGGTCGCCAAGAAAGTTAATAGATGTCATTAAAAAAATTTGAGAAATTATGGTCAATGACGGCCAAAAATCATTGCAAATTGCATATCCATTCTTTATCTCGCCAAATATTTTTAGCCAATGGGAGGGGGGCCGCCCCCTTAAATCCGCGCCTGGCTGATCTCAAACTTTAATCGCGAACCTCGAGATAATCTTGAACTTTTTCATATTTATTTGCAGTAACGTGCAATCTTATGACAACGTTTTCTTAAAATAAGCATTGAAAAAACGGCGCGCATATTTTTGCGATGTCCCTACGAGCTAATCATGCACGAATGAAAAGTCGACGAACGCTCATTTTGAATTCGCAAAACGCTCTATTTTGTGTGTTTTAATCCTGCTCATGAGCAGGATTAACTTTACCATCACGAGTAAATCACGAGCCCAAGATTAAAAACCGGCAAAAGTTTATTGCAACTCACTCGCGATTATCTCGAGCTTGACATAATCGCGAATTCACGATTAACTCGAGCTCGAGATAAGCGCGACGTTATTGCAACCGTTTTTGTTCGATTAAAAGTTCGAGATAATCTCGAGCTCGCGCTAATCTGCGATATTGCAACTGGGCCCTGACTTGTGGACCTTTAGGCAGAGTTAAAATACCCTTCTCACTTCTGTGCACGTGTGGTGGACCGCTTTAAACATTAATACCTGTTGAGGTGAATGTAAATTTTTTCAGTATTTCAAGCATTTTGAAGCAGGCTTTAAAATGAGTGAAAATCAATAAATAATCACAATTAATAAGTAAAATAATCAAGAAAGCAATTTACTTCGCGATGCTTTCGTTTCTTCCAATAATCGCAGCCATAGCTATCTACTCTCACGAAAGCTACAATTCATTCCCAATATTTATTCATTGCATTAATAATTATTTGTTTATTTCATTGATGCATACTCGTAGTATAAAAATATTCACATTTATTGATTATAATGCCTAATGTATTATCACGTGCATTATGAAGCAACGATTTACGATGTGATTCAGTCAGTGATATCACGAGAAGGAGCTTGAGTTAATCGCTAGCGAAAAGAGCTGGATTTCGTAATGGGATTTATCTGTCAAAATATGTAATACACACATATATTCAAAATTCCCGTTATTTTGCAATCCAAATTCTGATTCTAATTGTAAAAAAATTAAAATTTTCCTGAATTCTTAACATTAATTAATTTATTGATGCATGAGGACCATACGCTAATCTCGTGTTATTCATTTCTTTCCGATGACTCTCATAATAAGAGCTCATGAATGAGTCCGTGAGTCCTCACAAATTTTAAATTCTTCAAATGAATTAATCTTAACTATTTGAGAACGATTCAATGATTTGAGTTGAAAATGTAAATGACGTAAATATCATTAGTAAAGAAGGCAAATACTTGTAAAACGATTGAAGACTGGAATATTGTCCATTTTTCCATGAATTGTGTACATTTTGCGTATGAACATATTTAAAATGCCTAATATTTCATCAAATATACACATCTTACTATCACATAATATGTGCTGCGAACGTACTTAAACACATCTGCTTTATTTTTCCCCCAATTAATCAGAATCAGGTTCGCACTAATTGTGATGTCATACAGTATAAGCCACGAAATGTACACTGAACAGTGTCATGTAATTATAGCACCATCCGATTAATTACCCTGGTCGATAAAAGTAGTTTCCGCTTCGTCGTTCAGGCATCAATTATTTGAACGAGCTTGCGTCTTTCCGAATTTAAGCTTTATGTTTATTAAGCGATTAACATTTGGGTTCAAGACAAACGAAATCACACAGAAATTAATGAACTGATAAACAAAATGGATTCATATGTACGCTGTGAAGGCTTAGTAATTCGAAAATGCGCGCATTAAAAAAGAATGATGCTCAAAAGCGGACATAAAATGCTTGCCTTTCTAAATCGCTGAATGCAAAATACATGTTTGTTTAAGAAAAGCATCCAGAAAACTGAATGTTGCCGGAGTGCAGATCCTAAACTTTCGTGCAAGTAATATTTGTATATATGTTTTGTGTGTTCTTTCTTTTCTTTTTTGTAATAGGTGTAAAATGGAAATGTATTGAAATTTTAAAATTTTTTCAAATTTTTTCTTCAATTTTTTCATAAATCTTTTTTCCTTTTTTAAAAATCATAATTTGTTTCTTCTGATTTCTAATCTTTTCAGCATGCTACAAGTTTGTATAAAAAATAAATTTGTAAAATGTGTATCGCAGATGCCATTATACTAAAAAACACGTCGTTGATGTTTTAAGCGGTGGAGAGTTGCAGGAACTGATTGATTTGAATCTGGATCTGTTGTCCAGTCTGACTCAACTACGCATTTTGCCGTTTGATGAGAATATATGTTCAAGAGAACCGTGCTTGAATTACGAGCGATGTCAAAATGTGCTCAAATTCGGAGAAGTTTCGCCCGGCTTCGAAATCACGGACACATTTCTAATGAGATCGGTCCACCCAATCAACACATTCGTTTGTACTTGCCCAGCTGGCTATGCCGGTTAGCACAATTTCTTATTAAATCTGCACATACCGCATTACTAGGAAAACAAAATTGGGATTCAGACTTTGATAAGAAAATATTAATCGAAAGTATACTTTGACTAGCAAAGAAAAATGCTCCGATGGAACAAAAAAGGAGAAAACTAGGAAAAATCTAACTATGTATATGCCTAAAGTCGCAAGATTTGTTAAAAATCAGACTTTCTCTAAGCAACGCAAAAAATCGAAGTATATTCTGCGGCCTGACTGAAATAAAGTATTGAACAAAAAACGATTTAAAAAGCAGCAAGTTGGCTATGCAGTAGCTGTGGGAAATTAGCTGGAGTGAACTAGGAGAGACATTTCAAGTCAATTGAATGAAATAGCAAACATAGATGCATTCAAGACAATCAAAGAAATTGCTGGTTTAAAACAGAAGGAAACGCGTAAGCTTACGTGAAAGAGACTACAGGTACTTTTGCATGCCCGCAACGATTGTGTGCATTAATCAATGGACGCCAGGTTTGCTTGCTATAATGCTTATGATAACAAGATAAAACACCTTTTAATATAATTATCGTTAGTTTTCTATCAAACACGATAAGAAGCAGGTCAGCATAGCAACTGGCAAGCAATTTACATTTTTTCAATATTGATTTATAAAACGCAATTCGCTGCGACGTTTAGCCTTTTGAAGGTACTTTATTTTTATTTTATTTAATTTATCCCGACTTATAAGCGGAAAAGTTGGCAGAGAAATCTTCGACCAAATCTGTTTTTTACACTATCCACTAGAATGTAAAGTTTAAACCCCTAGATCTAACTCCGTATTAAGCGTAAAAAAGTTTGCTGGTAAGCAGGAAGCATCCCATAAACCGCAGTACATTTCTATCAGAAAAAATTTTTGGGACTCAACCGGACTTGTTAGCAGAGACATAAACAAGTCGAAAACTCGACCAGAATGTGTTTTTTTACCCCCAGATTTTCACACTTTTTACACTGCCATTCGAGAACTAAAGTGAAATTCAAAAAAATTAATATTTAGAGAATTCTATCCCCCTATTATTCTATACTAATAAATTGTATGAGGCATTTACTCAGAGTTGTGTAAACGCTGGCGAAAAAACCACCAAAATTCGCTATATGTTAACGTTACGCCAAAACTTTATACGCTTATTACAAACTCAGTATTGAGTGTAAATAAAAAAACCTCCATCGAGATTTTTTATTATCTATCTTTTAAAAAAACCGAACCTCCCAGATGTGTCCCGTTACAGCTGTAGGGGGTGTACAGGTGTTCAGGGTACCCAAGTATAGTATAGGTACGCACTAACGCGCTACCTATGATTTGACGTTATCAGTTTTTGAATAATGTTAATTTCTAAAACGCATTTTCTACAATTAAATACATTATATATTTTTATATTCTTCAGGTATTTGTTGCCTATAAATTGAAGAAGAATTTAATATATCTTTTATCTTTTCACTTCCTCCGTGTTTATCGTTGCTTCTTCCTAGCCGATTTTATTAAAGAAACGGCAGAAAAATAAAGATTGTCAGAAAGCAAATCTGATCGGGTCTAGGGCATAATTACTTGGCATGTGCCATAGAGACCTAATTCTGTTTTAGTCAAATTTGTAGGCAAGTTTTTACTAGAAAATAAATATTTCACATGTAAAAGGCTATCGGGTTTAATAAAATCTTCTTTCCGAGAATAATAAATTTTTAATACTTTTCGGATAGATTTTGTTAAGTGAATAAAATGCTGCGTAGTACATTAATATTTGTTCTTCTTAAAACAGATTTCTAGTAGTCTTACAGTTTAAGGTGATTTACGGTAGAAACGTTCTGTTTTCGTCGACGGTGATTCATAAAGACAGAAACAGGTAGTCCGGTTCGCTAATTATTTCTTCGGGTCTCAGTACATGTGAATTAATAGGGCTAATCTAATCTACTCGGGAGATTTTTCATTAAATTTAGCTGATTAGTGAGTCAGCATTTAGGAAAATTATTATGCTTTTCTTTTTATTGTATGTAGGCTTGTCGAAACCGTTCGCGTGTGATGTCGAAATTAACATGTGCTATTCATCGCCCTGCGGCCCCAATGCTACCTGCGTATCCAAGGAAAACGGCTATAAATGCATTTGCCCTCCTAATTATACAGGTACAAAATGTGATATCGGAGCAAAACACTAGGCAATATTAAAATGCGCAGGAAATTATGAGTCAAATCTTTTCCTTCCCGACTTGTTATCGGGGATTGTGTAATATTTCATATTGTACTCGATACACGTACAATCTCGATCTCGTTTTAGGAATAAAAATAGTTAATTTCAGAATGTAGGATGCTAATTTCTTGTAATAAAGCTGAAAAATTGCAGTGAGATTCTTCTTGCGAGCAGAACAGATTATATGAGACTATCATATAACAAAAATACAGATAAGGAAGATTATAAAAGTAATAAGGTATTATTGAGTACACTGTGCAAAAAATGGCATGTTTGCTGAAGGAATACTGATTAAATTTAAAATGTTCTCGATGCAAGGACAACACCCAGGCTGAGAATGATAAAACTATAATACAAATGAGAAAATAATAAAATGGAACTTGATGAGATTGCTTTATTTCTCGCATTTATTCGAAGTCTTCGATTTTGGTCTAAGAAGTTTTGCATCTTTTTCGATAACTAGTACACATGATTCAAGCATAGCAAGGAACGTGATAAGTATTATGAAATATGACAGACTGCTCATTAGGAATGAGCTATGTAATCTGCCTTTAGATGCCAAGAAATGCCTACGATACTCACTCCTTTATTTGATCCGTTATTTTGTTCAGAGAAGATAAGTTTTACGGAAAACTGTATTTGTTCGGCATTTCATTTAATACGAAACGACCCCTAAAACGTTTTCTATGGTAATCTTGAGTGATTTGTGCAATGCTACTTATGCTGTCATTGGCTTAATGCCACGACTATTTTTGTACACTAGGTATATTTATTCCATTAATTTATAATGCTTAATTGTATTGACATTAATGCTATTTCGCGTTTATTCCGTTCGATCAAGCTTACCCCACATCTTCTTAGAGAGCCATTAAACTTATTTCCGGACATGCTTAAGTAGTATCAGCTATAGCACAAAAAATTGCTCCTTATTTAAATTCTTCTCCGTGTTTGATTGCACAACGAGATGGAAACAGATGTGCTGGTAAAAATACGGAGAAGAATTCAAAAAGGCAGACTACCTAAAGACCATTCTTCTCCAAATTGATTTGCGTACTGCCGTACATTTTTTTGACATAAAATATATTTTTGTATAGAGGAAAATCTGTAAATGCATCCACATCCACGAACTTAATATCAAAAAGCATGCAGTTTTTTTTCTTGCTCGTTTCGCAGCGACTGAAGCATGTAGTGGATTTGCGCTAAGTGTGCTTGTTCATTGTATTAACTGGATTTTCGAATTGGATTTTTATTAAAACCTTCCTGAAATTGAATTAATTTCTCAGAAAACTTTAAGTACATCAAGCTCAAATAATATTTTCCATTTAATAGCATAAAGAAACATAAATCTCTTAGTAAGCTGCATCGTGCCACGTAGTTTCAATGCTATATTTATTGGCCGGGTCTTTGGAACTGTTTTATCAAATGTGACAGAAGCAACGCATATTAAAAATGATGAATTAACGCGAGACAACTGTTAAAGGAGCTTATTGCATTTTTGCATGAATCCTTATGTAGTCGGCAACATATCTCACATTCGCGAATACATAGTACCATACATGTAGAGCATGGAAATTCTGGGGGAATCAGGCTATAAAAATTTCTAAAAAGTGCCTTTTTGGGCTAAAAACGAGGTGAACACGGTGAATACACTGTTTTTTGACGTTTTGGACAATGCTCGTTCTTTTTAAGGCATAAAAACAAGAAAAAGTTTGAGAAAATCGCGTAAATTGAACAAAATTTAGTCAGAAAAGGTGTATATGGCGCGGAGCGCCGAAAATTTGACACATTTAAGCCAAAAATGAGCTAAAAACGCCTAAAAGGGCACACTTTTTACAATTTTAACAAAAAGTCGACAATCCCGGAAGAATCGCAGCTATTTTGCGGGAGGGGTTCAGTTTTTATTCTGGGGTCAACCCTCCCAAGAACACGTATGGATAGTACTCGTACTCGTACTACGATTAACTATTCGTAGGTTATTATTATTACCCTATATCCGTCGCTTTGGCTCCATTTAAATCCTTAATTGCCGAAATGCATTAGTGTGTCACGCTTAGTTTATTTTCATAGGTATTATATAAATCAATTCCAATGACCGCATATCAAATTAGTGCGCTTCAGTTTGCCAATAAATTGAGCTTTTACATAGAATTTATGCAGCGCTTTGTGATACAGACGAAGCGTGAAAAGCACTGCGAATTAGAGAGCTAGCATAGGACGCCTACCATTTGTTTGCTTAATGTGTGCATATTAAGTAAAGGCTTTTAAGACTAGCCAAATTAACAAAGCAAGATCGATTTGGAACATTGGAGCATTTTTGTGTGCTTTACTTTGTGATTTTTCCGATCGATCAATTATACTGATTCAGATTCCGGTTATACCTGCCGTCTTTTCGTAATTTAAGTTAAAAAAGAATAAATCCAAATGGCATAAACCCAAATGGAAGAAATCAGCTCTTCTATAAACGACTCGTACATTTCTTATTTCTGAATTCGAAGCTGAGAGGAGCGGCATAAAATTTTAATTGCACGAAGCAACCATTATAGTGCAGGGAAAAGAAGGACTAATCGTAGGGTCAATTCTTGTGCGGATTTACATAACAAAGCGATATCTGCATTAATATTCTGGCTAATGAAAAATGTACTTACGTGCACGAAATCTTCTAGTTACTTTTCCCTAGAGCCATATACGGAAATGGTTTAGAGGAAGCAGGATAAATGCACACGTAAAAAATAATATACGCTAAAAGCTCCAAAGAAATAATAAGAAATCGCATGTTTTACCACTTCATTTCGCTTATCTCCGTTCTATTCGCAGGAGCCATGTGCGAGTATCCACTTCTGACTGAGTTCTGTGCACCTGACATTTGTTCCGGTTCATCAAGATGCGATTTTGGCCCTCACTACAAGAACAAGACTCAAGAAGTCAAATGTTCTGATTGCCATTATCCGTCTGAATTCGCCACCAAGTCGTGCCAGCTAACTACGAGGACGTTTGAAAATAACTCCTACGTCGCCTTTGGTCCAATCAGGCAGAGACACAGGTTCCAAATTACTCTCAGGTAACGGTCTTTTATCACTGAGTTAATTTGTAATTAGGTAGCGCGTTAGCGCTTACCTATAATATACTTGGGTACCTGCATTATATGTCTACCCCCTAAAAATATTAAGGGACACATCTAGAAAGTGCGCTTCCTTTTAGAAGATAGAAAATTTAAAAAGAAATTATGCGGACTTTTTTAATTTACACTCAAAAGCGAGTTTGTAATGAGCATGCAAAGTTTTGGCGTAACGTTGTAAGATATAGAAATCTCTGACGGTTTTCACGCCCGTCTTGTACACAACTCATTATAAAGGCATCACACAATTTAATGGCATAGAATTGAAGAGGATGAAATTTTTAGATTTTACTAATTTTATTTTTCGAAATTTGCTCAAGTTTTCGAGTGGGAGTGTAAAGAGTGTAAAAATCTACGGGTTTAAAGACAGATTTTGGTCGTGCTTTTTACTTCTTTCTGTCTGCCAACAACTTCGGTAATGAGTCCAAAAAATTTCTTTCTGATAGAAATATACTAGAACCCAAGGGCTACTTTCTGCTTACCTGCAAGTTCTTTTACACTGAATGTGGAGTTGGGTCTAGCGGTTTAAAGTTTACGATGTAGTGGATAGTGTAAAACACAGGTTTTGTCTCAGATTTCTCCGCCAACTTCTCCGCTTATAGGTCGGGACAAGGTGAATTAAATAAAAACGAAGCATGTTCCTGGGGCTACACTTCACAGCGAATTACCTTAAAAAACTCAATACTGATTTACTTCTGGAGCAGGCACGTAGCTGGCCGTCCTATTTTGGGGAGACCAACACTAATTTTGGGGGGAACCAACACCAATTTTTTTTGGGGGGTAAGCCCAAAAAGGCCAAAAATAGCACAAATTAACGTTTAGAAAGTCCTATTTTTCCGATTTCTCTGAATTTTTGGGGGTCCGGACCCCTCCCCATTCCCCCAGAGCTACGTGCCTGTTATGGAGGTGTAAAGTTCGAAATCAGGGGTGTAACAGGGTGAAAAAACACGTTTTCTTCCCTTTTTTTATTGGTCCATGTCTCAAATAGGATGTGGAACTAAAGTTTTTCACACACAAACGTACTACAACTCAAAAGCTACAAATTGGCCCAAACCGAATTTCTTTGCACTCAATGGGGAGTTAGCTTAAGATTTTTAAAGTTTACACTCTGCTAGAGCGCGAAAAAACGTTTCTTTGCCATTTTTTAGTTTGTCAATTTCAACATTTATAAATCAAGACGCGCAAAGTATACTAAAAGTAAAGTACGCTTCAAAGGCTACACATCGCATTTAGACGTGTTTTTTTAAACTCAATACTGAATTAGGTGTGAAGGTGTAAAGTTAAAACTCTGATGCAAAAAGCACGCTTTATGCCGATTTTTTGTCAGCCAACTGTTTCGATTATGGATCGGGTTGTGCAAACTATTCTATAGAAAGGAATCAAAAGTTGGCGGTTACAAATCGCACCTGGTTGAGATTCTCTACACCAAATACGGAGTTATTTCTGGAGGTGTAAACTTCCAGCTCTATCGTTAAAAAACGGTTTTGCAATTATTCTGTATGCTAAGTCTCCGTTTATGACTTGGTGTGTCCGGACTGAAATGCTTCGATGTAACAAAAAGGACAAATATACTTGGAATATCGGATTATTGAAGGAATAAAAAGGAGGGGACTAGGAAAAGTCACCTGTGCGCGCAAAAATATCATAAGTATCTGCTAAAAACCGATTTTCTCTAAGCAACGCAAAAATCGAACTATATCCAGCGGCCTCTGAAAAAAAGAAGGTGTCCTCTTAAGACATTTCTCACTGGTTTAGTGAAGAGCTTAGAAGGAAACTTTGACCTGTGCAAAATAACCGATATAGTTGGGTATCAGTATCGCATTTTCATGACAATATGTAACCAATATCCAGTTAAAAGGCTCAATAGATGAATTCTGACATCGCATCATGCTGTTCATTAAAGTTCTAAAGTTACACGTAGTTATGCTAGCATAATGAGATGATATCATTATGCATTGTATTTGTTTGCATGGTTATTTCGTTTATTATTTTTGCGAAGTGTCCTGAATTCCTTGGTGCTAACCTGTTTGTGCATGTTTAGTGCGTTGCTGCACGTATATACCATTGCAACAACGGTCTTTCGAATTTGTGTTCAGTTAAGGTTGGTAAACTAAATGATTTGTCGTGTGTTTTAATTTAGATCGATAAGTTCTTTTATAAAATAAAGTGTTGTGTTATTTATTTATTAAATCGGCGCACAACCATACATGCACATGGGGGCTTTGGAGGGATCTAGACCCCCAGAATGGAAAAATAGAAAATTTTTGTGGGAATGAGGCAAAATGAAGGTCAAAAATGAATGAAAATTGAAATTTTTACTGTATAAAAATGTTGTTTCAACGCAATTTTAGCGATTTTACCAGTTTTTGAGGTCATTTTAAGCCAGAAATGCTCGATTTTTGACCTCCAGACCGGCTGACATCCAAAGCCAGATCGGCTACACTGTGCATGTTTGGCCACAACTAACTTTCTGTATGCCGCAGAAAATTATTCGATTATTGTGTTGCTTAAAGAAAATATGTTTTTAGCAGATTCTTATGATTTCTTGCGCGAATAGGTGACTTTTTCCTAGTCTCCTCCTTTTATATCTTTAATAATCCGATATTCCAAGTATATTTGTCCTTCGTGTTACATCGGAACATTTTTCATTGCTAGTTAAACAATAATCAACTTTGACAGAAAACTGCTGTATGACAAGCAACGCAAATCAAACCAATGATTGGAGTTATTTCTAGTTTTTATCCTCGTCGTCATACCTGTTATTATGAGGGCTTAACCTCCGCGGATCGGCTACTGCCCCTTCGCTAAAAGCTGGCTTAATCTCAAAATTTAGTATGCCTTTTTGAGCGTTTTTGGTTCAGACGTACCGATTTTTTTCGGCTCTTTGCGTCGAACAATCTTTTTTATTATACTCTGTTTAATCTTGTGGAATTTTTTTAAAATTTTCTAAATGTTTTTATTTATTTTCTTGAAATAAAGAGCATTGTTAGAAACATCAAAAATGGTGTTTTTGACGTGTACCCTATGGTCATACATGTAACAGGGGGACGAAGGGATCCCCCACCCGAAGTCGGACGTCTTCCCATCCCCCCAAAGCCGGAAAATTTTTGACCTTCCCCCGATTTTTAGAAAAAGTTGAATTTTAGGCCGTTTTTGGCATTATTTAACCGTTTTTTGGCCAAAAATTGGAGGTCATTTATCCCACCCCCTACAAATAGCCGGAACCCCTCAAATTTCGAGCTGTTACATGTATGCCCATGGTCCTTGAGCTAAAGAATGCATTGTAGAAAAATATTTTTGGCGCGCATCTTTAGAATTCCCATGTTGTGCATGTATGCTCTTTAATATAAGTTGTAATTAATCAAAAATCGCTTGTCTGAAAACAATTGTCCGCTTTGCGGACATTATTTTTATTAACCTAACTTAAATGATATCTAGTTTTTGTGTTCAGCCCACTCAATTGTTTCAGCTTTAATCAATTTTGATGAGAGTTGCGGGCTGTTATTCGCTTAATTTTTCATTTAACTAAAGCAACAATAGCGTTAAAGTCCTGTTTGAGCGTTCATATATTCGTATTTTATAGATTTGCTACAATAAAATCCGACGGTATCTTATTTTACAATGGTCGATACCGCATGGAACACGATTTTATCGCGCTAATTCTTTTCAACAATCAACTAAAACTGTTTTTGTCTCTGGGTGATGAGAAAGGTGTGGAAATTAGCTTACATGGTCAAGAACTACCGTTGAACGACGGACGATGGAGAAACGTTTCTATAACCTTCTATAATAGGGTATTTTTAATTTATTTTCGACGCCGTTTCTATTCTATCAAGTAATTTCTGAGACTATTCACTTTTTACTGAGTCTACACATATTGTGCTTAGTCATTTTCATCTTCGCATGTCGTTTTGGAATTTATTTATGCTACAGATAAATTATAATTTTTTTCAGACCGTTACATTAAGTATTGATGAATGCGATGAACGAATCGCTTTGATGACTACTGTCGATACCGGATATAAGAAGTGCGCAGTTGAGGCTCAAATATCCTTAGAAGAAAGGTATGTCAACAAAAAAATACAATCGATATCATAGAGTTCCGTAGTGTTCTGTTTTCTCAATCATCAAATTCGTTCATCATCGTAGACATAGATCAGCCGGGTATGAAAGGAAGAAATCATAGAGCAAAACAAAGGAGGCAGCTTACACATCATTCCGGAAAATCAAAAATAAATAAACCAACTAATTGATAATAAGTGAAATTGATGAAATTTTCGACGGCAAAAAGAACAATACAGAATATTGTCGTATAGTTTGATTAACAAGATATGTCTTTAATAAATACGTTATTACGCAAGACTTACTTGACAAAAATATGAAAATTGAGACATTTAGATTAAATATAAAAATTCTTAAAGCTCTTAAGCTTATTTGTGCTTTAAGTAACCACTATTATGCCTAAAATGAAAGGACGTAGAATTATAGATGCATTAAGTCGTCATGGCTGTTTGAAATCCGATTTAATAGAGTTTGGCCCATGTTCAAATATTTGCATTAGTATTTTAGTGGAGATCAGAATTTTTGCACGTTCCACTGTACCATTGTCACAAGTTAAAAACAAAATAGGACCAAGTATGTAGTATCGCAGCGCTTCTTTTGTTATGCTCGCTAAAATCTATTGATTACAAAGCGAAGTTAGTATCAAAAATTTGAGCTTTCATTCACTTCTGTTACAATTATCAAAATTTTGCGTTATAATATCTGATTCAGCATTCACGTTAGCTTTCGGCCTGGCTTGAGCCTGAACATATTGGCTCGGTTTAAGTCAGACTTGAATCTGAGCTCGTCTATTTAAACACTGAAGACAGGTTTAAGTCTGGCTTAAGCCTGAACATATTGAAACCGGGTCCTGAAGTTCACTAGCGCGTATACAGAAGGAAATAGTAGGTGTTTGACATTTGGAAATAATTTATCCCTTAAAGATAGAATCCGCAGATAGCAATGCGTTCTAGTTTTTTTTATCAATGAAAATGGCCTTTTGCAGATGCCATGATCCGTCTGTTGCGTGCTACCGTTTTTGGACTTAACCGGCCCTTTATATATTGGAGGATTGCCACGAACTGGTCAAAAAAGCTACATCGTCAAAAAACGCTTAAGGTTTCAGCTATTCAATGGATCAATGGACAGTCTAGAAAGTATTCCAGACTTTCAGGGATGTATCGGTCATTTTAAGGTTGATGGTAGACTGATAGACTTTGGAAATTATGTTTCCAAGTGGGGCACGTTAGCAGGATGTCAAAATTTGAACAACCGATGCGAACGTAATTCATGCGTAAGAAGTAATTCGAAAGGCTGCCAAATAATATGGAATGGATTCAAGTGCCGTTGTAAAGAAAATTACGCTGGTATTACATGCCAGGAAGGTACGAGTGTGAAAAATGTATAAATTAAAGTCCAAAAAAGTCACTGATTAAGGTTTTTAAGTGATAATAGGACTGAACAAAGAGAAAAGAAATAAAGAGTCTCGCTAGCAAGCATTTTTTAACGATTTTCAGGGCGGCTCTCTACTGTGCACTGAATCAAATTAGCGCATCTTGGGACTTTGAACTGAATTGCATTAGAAAGCATTTGATTTTCGATGTAGATTTTCTATTCCTGTCTTGCTCTCGCTATCTATTTACTCATTGTATTTCCGCACGTGATTGAACAGGCTAGGTACGGCAGTATTTCACGTGTAGGTTTACAATGTTTTTATTATTTATAATTTATTATTTTTTATTTCATTTATTTATTTAGTTATTTATATACTTTCTATTGATGTTTATTTTTTATTATTATTAATATTAACATTATTATTATGATTATTATCATAATATTTATAGTATCTATGATTTTATTCGTTTATTTATTTATTTATTCTTTTTTCTTCTTTTTTGCGATGAGAGGCAGTCTAGCCGCCTAGACTGGTGCTGCTAGGTTGCAGTGACGGTCAGAGGATAAAAGGCACGAAACTGTAGTAACTTAGTTCCTCTCTGATGACCTCGTCTGTTAATTTGATTTTTTTCGTTCCATTTTCCTTTTTCTTTTCTGTGTAAGTTTTCGTTTTATAATCCTACCTATTTTTTCTTTTCAGTTAGACTTTTGCGCCTCATAAAACATGTTATCTCTCATAATATAATTTTTTTAGGTACACTTGTGCTATTTCACGCGTCCTTTTTGTTTCTTTCATACTAATAGCATGATGTACCTCTATATCTATCTTTCTTTCTTCCCTCTTTTTTCCACTTTTTTCTTTTTTCCTTTCTCTTTTTTTAGTATTTGCTCTTTTATTTTTCTATTTATTTACTTATTAATTTTATTTTTTTCCTCATTTTCCTTTTTCTTTTTTCCCTTTTTTTATTTGATTCTTTCTCGTATTGATGACTTCTTAATATTCACAAGTCAGATTATATTAGGTTATTGTTTTAAAATTAATATATCCAATGCATTAAAAACATTATTTATGCGAATTAAATAATGTGCTCATTAAGTATTCTTGTCCGAAGATCTTGTTTTATGTGAGAGAAAGAACAGTTTTCACAAAAATGATTCAGTAAGTTATAAAATATCAATTGGCTTTCTCAATTGTTATCATATTATAAAAAATTTAATATTTACGTGTGTAAATCATTGAAAGAAACAAATCCTAATATTTTACAAAATTTTTACACCCTCAACTCGTTTGTGCGCTATGTTTTGCGGAAAATATTGCGAAAATTTTCACTTTTCATACTAATTGAACTAACAAACTGATTTTTTGGACCCTTTTCATTGATACATATTTTTCGGGCGGAATCGACCGTTGCCTCTTAGATAAAAAAGCAATAAAAATTAAACACTGGAAGAAAACAAATATTTAAAGAATGTATTTTAAAACTTTTAATCAATCAAATCAACCTTTTTATTGACCTATTGTGAAATGCAATTTTATCACAATACGAAAGTGTAACTGGTTTACGGACATTTCGCCATTTCGACATTTCATTTCGCCCCCCCCCCACAATTCGCCCCCCCACATTTCGCCCCCCCCCCACATTTCGCCTCCCACATTTCGCCCCCCCCCACATTTTGCCCCCGGACATTTCGCCCCCCAGATTTCGCCCCCCCCCACATTTTGCCCCCAGACATGTCACTACCCCCCACACATTTCGCCCTCCCCCATATTCACTGTGCATAGGGGTGTAAACTTCAAAATGAATTAGATTTGGTCCTTGAGCAGACAAGCGTATACTTCATAAAACCCCTGGGCCCACGTGCTCTTATAAATTAAAATTTTAGTCATTGTTTTTTCTTATTTGTGAAAAGTACTGAATAGTCATTTTTTATGCATATTATTTTCTGTTTTGAATAAGCGAAGAAATCTTGATAAAAAATTTAACTTCGCATCAAATGTGTGGTGTCTCACATTACTTCATTTTTTGAAGTTTTTTTAGTTAAGGGTAGCACAAAAGTGTACCGGATAAATCGGTTTGCGGATAATTCGCCCCCCCCACACATTCCCCCCCCACACACTCGCCCCCCCACAACTCGCCCCCAACCACAACTCGCCCCCACACAACTCGCCCCCCACACAACTCGCCCCCGCACAACTCGCCCCTCACACAACTCGCCCCCCCACAACTCGCCCCTCACACAACTCGCCCCCCCACAACCCGCCCCCCCCACATACTCGCCCCCAACCCTTTTTTGATTGACAAATCAGTTCGACCCCTGCCAGTGTACATATTCAACAGTAATCCATTACTTTCCTTGCCCCATAACCTGACAGCCAAGTGGGAATGAAGGTGGACAGTTGTATTCCTGACCCCAAAATGAAATAATGGAGAATTCTAGAAAAAAATCAGGCAATATAATGAGAAAAAGTAGTTTTTAAATGCTGCTAGAAACTATATATGAACAGAACGCTATTTTAGCATTGTATCAATTTTTAATGCCTCAAAAAAGTAGTTTATACGTCAGCATGCATTTTTGCGCTTGAAAAAGGTCAGCAAGCCTAATTTAAAATTCATTTTAGCCAAACACCCGAGTCCGAGGGATGGTTACGCTTTTTTGTATCTGCCTATCAAGTAACTACACATTGTATGTAGGTACTAATGTGACTGAACACGGTAACCTATTACGTGCTTGTACCAGTGTAATGGCAATTTTGTCCTCTGGCTGCATAACATTCGGGCGGAAACGGGGCAATATCACTTATTGGGCTTGAAGATTCGCTATAGCCTGTTTTATAACTGTGCAATCATAAAATCATAGAAAAAGACATTTAACGTAGGTAGGTACCTACTGTGCTTACTGCTTATCTGCGTTCGAAATCGCAAATCTTCGGCTTCAAATTCCAAGAGCCATCTGTCGGGGGCGAACTTTGTGGGGGCGAGTTGTGGGGGGGGCGAGTTGTGGGGGGCGAGTTGTGTGGGGGCGAGTTTGTCGGGGGCGAGTTGTGTGGGGGCGAGTTGCTTGGGGGCGAGTTGTGGAGGGGCGAGTTGTGTGGGGGCGAGTTGTACTTGGGGGCGAGTTGTGGGTGGCGACTTGTGGGGAGCGAGTTGTGTGGGGGCGAAATGTGGGGGGCGAGTTATCCGTATCCCGATAAATCCGGGGTTGAAATGTTCTGCAGAATGAAATGTGGGACAGGCACGTAGCTGGCCTTCCTATTTCGGGAGACCAACACCAATTTTGGGGGGTCTTAACCAAAAATAGCACAAAATAAGGTGTAAAAAGTCCTATTTTTCCGGTTTACCTTTGAAAAATCTTACACCACCCCCAGAATTTTGGTGCTTCCCACGTATGGTCCGGACCCCCCATTCTCCCACAGCTGCGTGCCTGATGTGGGGGAGACGAATGTCCAGGGGGCGAAATGTCCGGGAGCGAAATGTGGGGGGAGCGAATTGTGGGGGGCGAATTGTGAGGGGGGCGAAATGTCCGGGGGGCGAAATGTGGGGGACGAAATGTCCGGGGGCGAAATGTGGGGGGCGAAATGTGGGGGGCGAATTGTGGGGGGCGAAGTGTGGGGGCGAAATGTGGGGGGCGAAATGCGGGGGGGGGGGGCGAAACGTCCGCATCCCAGTGTAACTAGTGTGTTCTTTCCAGAATGTGGTTCTTCAATGCAGTTAACTTCTGACAATAGTTATGTCATGTACGATGTGCCAAGGAACTTTCCTATACCGTCAGTATTTGGTATATCAGTCAAGCTTGATAATCAGACCAATCTATCCCGCTCTAACGATATTTTCACGGCCGAGTTTGGAAGTTCTGCTGAAGTTTCGTTGAAGTTCATACCGACAAAACGAGTTCTAATTACCTACGGTGGTGATCAATTTATATCAGATGACGGTCGATTTCACCTCTCCTTATTTGCATCTATGTGGTGCACATTAACTCTTGCTATAGAAGAAAATAAGCTTACATTCGGTTTGGACTACGTGAACATAACGGTATGTATAAAATGCTCGAATGGAACAAAAAGGACGAATTTACTTGGAATTACGCATCATTAAGGACATAAAAGGAGGGAACCTGCGAAAGTTGTAAGAATCTACTAAAAATTAGACTCCCGCATAAAAACGCAAAAACTCGAAGTATATTCTGCGGTGTGCAGAATGGAGTTGCGTCTCTGTCGTGAAAATAAATAACACGAGTAGCTTATTCCTTGAAAAGAAGCGATTACTAATTTAAAAATGACATTACGTGTACTTTTACGCTAGCATGCCGTGCATTGTTCTGGGGTAGCAATTAACGAGATCTTGTGCTTTTCATAATTCATTTACGAAGCCATTGACGATTAACAAAATATTTGTTAGGTATTGAAAGAGAAATTCGATATTGATAAGAAACTAAATCGGTTATTAAAAATATCAAAGCTTCCTCATAATCTCTTTTTTTCTGAGTCAGTTAGCAATGTTTTGTGAAGGCGCGCTTTCTTCAGAAGCCGCAAAAATATACTTCGATTTTTAGCGTTTCTAAGCTGAAGTCTAATTTTTAGTAGATTCTTACAACTTTCACATGCATACATAAATAAATTTTCCCTAGTCTCCTCCTTTTATGTTCCTTGATGATGCGTAATTTCAAGTATATTTGTCCTTCTTGCTCCATCGAAGCATTTTTCTTTGCTAGTACTCTACTTTTAATTAGCATGATTTGAGTAAATCAATAAACACATACGATAACATGTCACAATGATGACAGCAGTCCAAGAAGGCGGAAACTAATATTGTTCTGAACATCAGCATTACCTTTCTTAAACAAGATAACCTTACCTTATTTAAATGGATCAAATGTTTTTTGCACAAACTTTACGCAGCTACTGGGTGTAAAGTAAACTTACACTCTAATTCGCAATCCTGACGTAACATGGAACATTTTGAAAAAATTAAGCTCTCGCAACGCTCTGACAATAAACTTAATTTTCAGTGTAATTTTACACAACTACTGGGTGTAAAGAAAATCTACAGTCGGATTCGTTATCCTAACCGTACGAAACATATTTTGAATAAAATTCACGTTTTGCAACGCTCTGGAAGTAAAATAAATTTGTAGTTTAAATTTTATACGTCAACAATAAATGTTAAGTGCAAACTTTACACAACTACTGGGTGCAGAGAAAATAAAACTTACATTCGTTATTCTGACGTTACATAGAACATTTTGAAAAAAGCTTCTGCAAGGCTTAAGAACGAATTTTAATTTGTAGTGTAAACTGTACACAACCACCAAGTGTAAGGAAGATTTTAGTCGGATTCATTATTCTAATATTGCTCTGATATTACGATCTACATTTATGGAAAAATTAAGTCTCCACAATGGCCTGAAGACAATTAAATATCAAATGTAAACCACTTTGCACCACTGATGAGTGTAAACAAAGGCGCCCAACTGGCGTATCACGTTAGATTCTTGGTACATTTTTAGACTTGAAACCATGTCCTAGACTCATAACCAGATAAGTTAATACAAAAAAAGCAAGACAGAAACACGTTTAACACATCCAATTTTTGACCTTATACCTCCCGAAAAAGCTAAATAATGGTGTAAATAAATGCAATTTGCTGTGAAGTGTACCTCTTAGAAAGTACTTTATTTTTATTATATCGACTTATCCCGATTCCCGAATTCTAAACGGAGAAAATAGTGAACAAAAAAGAGACAAAAACTTATTTTTCCACTATCCACCACATCGTAAACTTTAAAAATCTGACCCTAATTCCCAAATGAGTGTAAAGAAATTTGGTTTGGACTAGTTTTCAGCATTTAAATCGTAGTACGTTTGTTTGTCGAAAAGGCAACGCTGAAGAGCAATGAAGGCTATCAAAATTTGAATTGGATAGTTTTAGCGACTCTGAAAGTTCAATATGATAAATATAGACATTTTTTAGTTTTCTAGTTTCGACTTATTTTGTCTGGAATTTTTCAGACGGGGAACTAGATAGCGAATTCAGAATTTTTGTTAGACAAAGGATACCCTAGTTGTCTTGAGAAAAGTCAGGAACAGTCTCACAAATTTGGGCTTTATGCAAAAGAGGTATTGTTTTGACTCTATTATGCGTCTAATAGAATAATTTTTTGTGCAGAGATTTTCTCGACAGTTTCGGCTCTCTATGAAAGTTTCATATAAAGACACTAGAGTTCGGCCGAAAAATATGAAATTTTTTTCGCTGAAGTACGACTAAAGATAAATAAAATTACGGCTCCATTCCTCGCATTCTTGCACATAATACAAAGTCTATTGACGAATTCGGCCTGAGTCTCAAAAAAATTTCAATTTTCAGTAATAGAATCAATATGCTTATCTGTATTATCTCTGGTACAAAAATAAGGCTTCATGCGCCAAGGAAGTTTATAAATAACGTATGCTGAACGATTGCGTAACATCATTAGGGGAATGCATATGTACGTCGTGTATTAACTATGTTGACCAGGAGTCGCTCTTCCGCCCCTTTAAAATTCGTCCTTGCTACTCGTGTATGATTTTGTATCGCTCTTTTTTCCACTTTTAAAATATTTTTCATTTGTATTTTTTGAAAATACATTATACACTCATCAAGTGAGAAAATTCTTACCCGTTTTTCTTAAATTTTTTTGATTATGAATTCTTTCTACTATCTTCCTATTTAGAGCGAAAAAGCCAATCAGGCGCATGACGGACGATTTCAGAACTGTTCTAAGCATTTTACTCATAGTTAAACGTTGCTTACTATATGATTCCTACAAGTATTTCATGAAAATCCTATGAGGTTCACTGAACGAAGACTTAAATTTGAGCAAAGTAGGCACCACTTTGGCTTTTGCATTTTCCTATTTTTTTCGCCAAGATTATTGAATTACATTCAATTTTCAACACGTTCTGACTGGGTATATTTCACGCAGACTTTTGTGCTATCACAAACTTTTTATGGTGGATTAACACGAATCTTCGCCGGAGCTGGGCAGGGAACGCCTTCAGGATTCGTGGGCTGCTTAAAAGTTAGTTGATCTGTTCTACGTTGCATCCACTTATCACTTAAGTAGTTCCATTTGTTTTCAGCTTGTCATGTAAATATGTTATTTAAATTTCGCTCAAATAGACGATTTGTTTTCCAAAGTTTCATAATTAAAAATTAAAACACTTCGCTAACTCTATATCGCGAACACTTTGATAAATTTTTATTTCGAGGTGTAAATTTACTAGATATCGACGAAATGTACAAGATGACTCGATGGATCATTCGACAATAATTTTTTCGCGATCGATCTTCGTGAATATTGAATACTTATTTAATCTGCGTGTGTCTCTGGAAATTTTTCGATTTATACAGGGTGTCATGAAATGATAGGTCCCTCCGAAATCGACTCTAAGTTTCATAAAAAATATATAAAAGAGATTTCCAAATAATTATTTGTCAGTTTTTAATCTAGTCAACACCTATGTAATTTTTTCGATACTGTTTCTGCAGAATAGCAAACACCCAAATTTTGACTCCGTTTTCATTGAATTTTTAACCTTGAAGACAAGATTCGCAGGGCCCTATCATTTTGTGACACCATGTATAAGGAAGAAAAATCCATTGTTTGCTGATAATTGTTTTTTCAAAAAGATTCAAATCACGTATATGAATTTTACTATTAATATTTTTCACCTAAATTTATTTTCTCCTCGCAGATTTTTACACACTTTTTGAGTTCTATGTACGATTTTTCTGCTTTACGATGTTTAACAGGGAGCATTTTTGAGCCGAGATATTTCGCATCCTAAATTTCTGAAAATCGGATCGACGAGTCGATCAGTCATGCCGTGCAAGTTATCCTCAACAAATATGAGCGAATGCTCTGGCATCCAGAAACAAGCTAACAAGTGCGTTTGCAAGCCTGGTTTCTTTGGTCCAAAATGTCAATTGAGCATTTGTTCGAGTCAATTAAATCCATGCCTTAATAATGCTACTTGTCGTAGGACCACGAGAGATCCAACTGCTTTAAAGCTAAAAGTAATTATTCTAATATCGTCAATTTACTGTTTTTGCGTGCAGATTTAGTTTTCTTATTTTTATTCAAAAAATTTGGTTCTCTAATCCTCGTATCTTGCATTTCAAAAATAGTTCCGTGAAACTAGTTTCGGAAGTTATTTAACGTTTATTCTAACATTATTTAATATTAATTGGACTTATGAGCATGAATGCAGGCATATCATATTCCCATGCGGATTTTTGCTTTTGTTACAGCTGGCTAGCTTTCAGCTTAAGTTAGCTTTAGCTTTAATTTGTTAGCTTTATTCAGTTTTGCTAAGTTTTAGCTTTAGTTACTTAGCTTAAATTAGTAATTTCTGTTAAGATCTAAATTTCTATTTGCTTTTCTCTATCTTTCTGCTAGCCTCTTATTCATATCCATTTAATACTTCAAATCAGCTTAAATGATTAATCGATTGCATACTATTGATCTTAGGGGCATAAATCTTAATAATTTTTATCGACAGTAAGCCGAAGATTACGATAATTATATATCAAATCAATGCTATAATCGCAATCTGTCAGCGTGTTGTCAGAGATTATTTTTAAAACTTATACCCAAACTTATGTGAACCAGACTATAGTTTCGAGTCCTAGCGCGGCATATGTGTTTCGCTATTCATGGATATTTCGCAACAATGTATAGGTTTTTGTTCTCAATTGAACTACATATTTCGAAAAATGTGTTATTTTATTTATTCCCGGAAGTAAATTTTGTTGTTTGTAAAACGGCTGTTGAAGTCGTTATGGTTAGCAAATTCTGAAAATGTTTTCCTTATCAATTTCCTATAATTTTAGCAATCACCTACAGATCTATTCCAATGCAAATGTAAACGAGGATACTTTGGTGATCGTTGCCAATACATAGACGCAATAGTCGCTCACGGCGGTAAGTGTCCGAAAAACTGGTGGGGTACGTATCCCAGATGCACACCCTGTAAATGCAACCAGTTGAAGAATGAAGATCCGGATTGCGACAAAATGACTGGAAAATGTGCCTGCAAGGTTCAGATAGCTCATCGTAAAAATAATTTTATAAACTATTGTTACTTGTCAGATTAATATTAAATTTAAACAGGCGGTTGTAACATTTTATTTGTTTATTCGATATAAAATTTGGAAAGAGGGTCCTATCCTAATCCTAATAAGAAGATGTGAAACAATATTTAGAGCGAAAAACAATTTTAAGGTTTCTTATCTGTGCGCCCGTTGTACCTTACACGCATCGTTTTCTGTAATCGTGTGCAGTGTACAGAGGGATCGAAATTGTTCATTATTTAGAATATCGTCGAAGCATCATGAGTGGTCTTCCAAGAAACATTGAAAATGTTTTAAAACTTAAATATTCGTTTTTTAACGTTTTTTTTAAAGAACTCACATTTTATGTGCCAGTCGAGCAATAAGTGAAGATGATAATGAATCGAAATTCTGCAAAATATACCTAAACTATTTTTACCCTAAACATAATGCCTTCATTCGAAAATTGACGACAGGAACTCTAATGACGATATTTAAAATTTTTAAAGGCATATCACTACAGAGATTCAATTGATCGAGAGATTTGTCGGACATGCAATTGTTTCTATCCCGTCGGGGCTCATAGCATGACTTGTCAACATTACACTGGTCAGTGTACATGCAAAGGGAATGTGATTGGTAAACAGTGCAATGATTGTCCTTACGCTAATCAGGAAATCAACAAGAAAACGGGTAAATGTCAAAGTAAGCGGCTTCTTTTTACCTTCTCTGTTCTACAGCATGGTCAGTACTTCACGACGAGGCTGTCAGTGACCGTTAAGAAAAAGAAAATATAGGCCATACAAATGAATAAGAATTAGTAAATAAATAATAATATAATAAATAATTAATTAATTAATTAATTAAGCTTATGTTGCGTTTGTGCCTTTGACGAATAAGTGTGGTACAGTTATATCCTTCCGTCAAACGATTAACCGCAAAAAGTGACTCGAACCTGTCTGGTTAAAAGTTACTCCAGGCAGACTAGTATGCAATGACGTTGATTAAACAGCGATTTTTGTGCCAGGAAAATTTTGAATATCGTCGTGTAATCACAGAACTATTGAAAAATACGAAACTAATTTTAAAAATATATTTTCGATGAGAAATAGCGATTATTTTCATTACCTCTTGCAAGTAATGTTATTATTGGAATTTACGTTAAATCTGTCTTGGTATATAAGCTTACTTTTATCATGTAGCTGTAGTCAATTTCTGCCCGGAAAGGATGGATGCCGCTATTTTATGGAAACGCAGTCCCTTTAATACAACAGTAGTGCAGCCATGTCCTAAAGGTCTTGTTGGGCTTGCATCAAGATTCTGTGGCACTCACGTTGACCTTTGGTCAACACCCTTGCTGAGCAACTGCATTTCTGAACGATTCATTGAGTTTGCCGGAAAAGTAATAGCTTATTTTTGAACTTAACGATTACAATTTAAGTTTTAATAGCACAATAACATACATTGTAGTATAAGTGTGAATGATATTTTGTAAAAAAATTGATCTTAACGAATCGTAAAGGGATCGCTTATAACCGTGAAAGGATCATTTTCGAAGACCATAAAATTTCGCCAAAGTCTAATCCGTACTGAAACTAATATTTCTCTATTCTTGTGTTTGGTTTCTTTGAAATTAAAATTTGTTGACTTTTTGTATTTTTACTTCCATAAAAATGTATTAATTTTTATTGAAGTGAAAATTTTTTATGAGTCTTTTTCAAATCGATAATACGAATCATAAGTGCACGCATGTACGAGTATTGAGTGACAGAATTTTTAATGTCATGTCTGAAGTTAAAAAAATTAAATTTTAGATTGTAACTTTGTAACTTTAATTTTTGTCAAGCGTAGAAGAATGTTTTTTAGAATGATCAGGTGACATCTGGAGCAGATTTTTCAACGTACGAAGTTCAGAATTTGGTGTCAAAATTAAAAAATGCTACGTTAAGCGATCCGAGCCCTTTTAACGGTGGCGATTTCAACGTAATTGCAAAGTTCCTTATCGGTGTGATGAAAAAGACGCCCAGCGCTTGGAGACCTGGAAAGATTCCTGCTACGTACGAGATAAGACCTTTTTGAAGGTACCTGAAGCGCATTATTTCATTTTGAATTCATCAACTTTAAATATATCTTTCTTAAATTTTCATCGAGATTAGGGGTATTGATTCGCCAAAATAGCAGGGCCAATCTGGGGGTAGCATTGGCAAAAGTTTGACTAAGAAATAGCAAGGACTACAGTGCGGACTAAGTCCTTTAGTCTTTGGACTAGTCCTAGTCCTAGTCCGGAAAAGGACTAGCCCTTTTTTGGCGGACCAAGTCCGGTTAGTCCGACCTACTGGACAAAAGTTCTAACTTCTTCCACGTTGTGCTACCATTTATTCATCTACTGTAGGTACTAAATTGTATGTCGCGCCCGACATTTGACGTGCGTTTCGCAAGTCTCCCCTCCTCTTTAGGGAGTGTTATTTGCGTTTAACGTCTATGTTCACGATAGTTTTTCTTTTATTGTCTGATTTTCAAACTGTGGTCAAAGAGATATGTTTTATTTGTTCAGTGGAGGCGGAAAAAACAGATGAGGTTGTCAACCATACAACAGCTAATTAGTTGTCAACTCAGCAACAGCTACAGATAAGTTTACATTATCAATGTTTTTGAATAAAAGTATTGTTTCCAATGCCCACTGTAATTTTTTTTGTGAGAGCCTCAGAACATAATTGGCTGTATAAACATAAAATTCGGCAAACATTTTAGAGATAAAATTGTATTAATCGGATGTTGCATCTCTGGACGAATCGGATCTATTGCAGTCCAGACTTGCATTCACGATTTTGGCCATTCCCGCAACGTCGGCACTATGTGAACGCGTGTTTAGTTGTGCAAGTGTGATTTTAGATAAAAACCGTCACAATTTAGCGATGAGTGTTTTGAAATGGAAATTTTTTTGAAGTTTAACTCTGAACTTTTTGGCCAGTAATATTTGCTTTTGCTATTTTTTACTTGAATCTGAGTAAATTTTGTTACAAAATGTATTTATAGTAGCACCTATAACATATATGCATGCATGTATGTATTCATTGATTGTAAAGTTCTTTTCATTGACTATTGAATCAGATCTGAACAGAAAAGCACTAGAAAGTGAATACCACCATGTAGTACGTACCAGCATTGTTCCTGAATTTTTTACGAAAAGCCTGTCTGAGTATGTTT